>PVKZ01001105.1:0-135034 GCA_004027375.1 Macroglossus sobrinus
GAATAAGCAAGCAAGCAGATGACAGAAAGCAGAAGTTAGCAGTTAAAGTCTTGCACAAAGATACATGTATTGGGTGGGGGGACTCTCAGAGCAAACAGGGCTTAGCAGACAGCTGCACTTTGGAATGTTGCATTTCTCCTTGAGGCTGGCACCTGGAGATAACACCTCCCTGTGACGGGAGAATTTCCACTTTTACACTCGGAGGTCGGGGGTTGTCTCATGAGACCAGCAGGGTAAGGTGCGCGAGCTAAGGCAAGTGGGATGATCTGATTGGAGTGCATTAGGTTTCTTTGGCAGGTGTGTCCCTTAAGTGCAGGCTGACTCAGGTTTAGATTTATGACATAGGCTGGGCCACTGAGGTGGCCCCCATTCTGTGGGTCCTAGTACACAAATTAATTTTATCATTAGATATAATGGAAAGTCAAAGAGTTATCTTTGTTTTGGTAGCAGTATTTCTTGCTTTTCTTGTTGAAGTTTGGTATTTGGTGCTATTCAGGCACTTTTGTTCTCTTTCCTGATTTTATTTTTCTTTTATTCCGAAAAATGTTGCCACGCATTAAAGGGAATGGTTAAACATATATAATAGTCATATGATGAAGTATTATGCAACCATTAAAAACATACTTTAGAAATTATCTACTGACCTAAAAAAAATGTCCATGGAATATTATCATAGGGAGAGAAAAAGATATATGATATATACATTAAACTCAATTACGTTTAAATGCATTATAGGGGTGGGATGCAGTGAACTGGCTGGCTATGCTTCAGATCCCTCCTGGCTCGGCCTGCATCTCTGCTCACCACTGCAATAGCTTCCTTGGGAATTTCCCACTGCCTGGGTCGGCACTGCCAGACACCGTGGCTGTGCTGAACTGGAGGGGTCTGGGCACCAGCACCACTGTCCTTTACATCACTGAGAGCCACCTATTTCGGTTGGATGGCCCTGGATTAGGATTCTCACTGGAATACTCCACTGTTAGTTGGCATGCGGTAGGTGTCCAGGGGCCTAAATTCTTATCCATAAGAGCATTTGTATGTTATGGTGAGTGCCACATTTGAAGAAGAATCAAAAGGATCTACTGCTTTCCACTTCTGGGTATTTATCTGAAGAAACTTAAAACACTAATTCAAAAAGACATATACATCCACATGTCCACTGCAGCATTATTTACAATAGCCAGATATGGAGGCAACGTAAGGGTCCATCAGTAGATGAATGGACAAAGAAAAAGTGGTACATATATATAATGGAATATTACTCAGCCGTAAAAAAAAAAAATCAAATCTTGCCATTTGCGACAACATGGATGAATCTAGAGAGTATTGTGCTGAGTGAAATAAGTCAAACAGAGAAAGACAATACCATATAATTTCACTTACATTTGGTATCTTAAAAAAAATAATAAAACAGAAACAAACTCAGAGATACAGAGAACATTTTGATGGTTGACAGATGGGAGGGAATTTGGGGATAGGTGAAAAAGGAGAAGAGATTAAGAAGTACAAATTGATAGTTACAGAATAGTCACGAGAATGTGAAGTGTAGCATAGAGAATATGGTCAACAATACTGTAATAACTACGAATGTAATAATAATACTGTAATAATATTGTATGTGTGATGTCAGATGGGTACTAGATTTATTGGGGTGATCACTTCTTAAGTTTTAAAAATATCTAATCGTTATGCTGTCCACCTGAAATTAACAAAATGTATGTCAACTGTAATTAAAAAATTAAAAAATTAAAAAAAGAAATAAAGGAATCTGTTGCTAATGATGAAAAAAAAGGACACTGATGATGTTGTTAAACTTATTGCTGGATTTAGTGACAGATCAGCGCTGGAGGCAACGTTCACTGCAATGTGTGAATACCAGGCTTTGCATCCACATCCTGAGGATGAAGATTCAGATGATTATGATGGAGAAGAATATAATGTGATGGAGGTAGATGCTGCACCAACAGTTGCTGGACAGTTTGAGGATGCGGATGTTGATCACCGGAAATGTTTTTATGCTGTTTTCGGATTCTGCTTATAACTACAGAAGAGAACTTGGTACATTTTCGACTATGGAGTGGGTGTGGATGAAAGTATTTTTCCTTCTTCAAACCTAATCTGAACCAATTCTTTCTTGAAACAGGCTACACTGAGAGCACAAGTTGTCAGTGGCAGAAGAAACTATGACCTTTGTTAACAAAGGTGAATTAACTTAACCAAGAAGGTGTTTGCAGTTTATCATTCACCCGCACACTCTCTGTGTCTAGGCCTATATTTCCCGCCTTCGCTGTAGGCATCTTCTGTAACCTAGCAGGGCTTTGTGGTGGATAGCACAGGTGCTTGAAGGTGTGGTTAGGCTGGATGGGAGAGAGGTTGAATCTAACATATACCTTTTAGGGCCTAAGGGTACGCTTACTTCTTAAGACAGATCTCAGAGAAATCTCTCTGCTCATTCTCCACAGGGGAAAAGATCTTTTTACTAACTGGGGACCTAGAGTGATTCATCCGGGCATCTCTGGGGAACCTCATTGGAAACATGCCAGCCACACATACTGACGCTAACACAATTGCTCCTGACTAGCTTTTGCTCCTTCCGCCATGTCTTAACAGGAAATTATATCCTTTCATTTCCAGCCTCTCAGGTCAGTTTCTGTAACAGAACAAGTGAAATTGGGGAAAAAAGTACTTCAGACAATAACTGTTTTATCTTTGTAATAGCTTAATATAACTGTAAAATATAGGTTTTCTATGTTACTGTACTTTCACTCTTGACTAAAACTATTAATGAGAAATGTCTCTTAAAATTAATGCTGGAAAAATGAGAAGAAGAAAAAACATAAAAATATAAAACATATTATACATGCAAAAAATAAGTTGCAAAGTAATACACTAAACAGTTATCTCTGAGAGTGGAATAATTTGGAGTTCTTTTGTGTTATTACTAATTTTTACTTGTATAACCCACAAGCTGAACAGACTAATTTTTGCGAGAGTGTTTAACTCTTAGGAACCCAGAACCTAGTAGTAGCCTCCGGCAAGTAGATGAAACTGTAAACCAGGCTTTGTGAGGCAGGATTTCAAGACTATTCCTGGAACTTAAGAAAAAATATTCCAAAGAGAGGCATTATCTTTTAATGCTTCTTTTAATATAAAAATCGATAAAGAGATGAGCATAATTAGATCATTAGGATTCTGGTCCAGCTGAGGACATAGGTTGTGGTGGCTAATTTCTCAGAATCTGGCAGGGTTTCTCTGCCTCAGCACTATCAACACTTTGGACCAGATAATGTTTGTAGATGATTCTTTGTTGTGGGAAACTTTCCTGTGCATTGTAGGGTGTTTAGCGGTACCCTTGGTCTCTACCCACAAGACACCAGCAGCACCCAGCTCCTCAGCTGTGACAACCAGAAATGTCTCCAGACATTGCCACATGTCCCCTTTGGGATAAAATTACCCGCAATCAAGAACTACTGGATTACAGAAAGAAGAAAAGTCAAAAGCATGATGTTCTTTTATTTTCTATAAACCGTCTGACCGATGGGAGTGTTAATGGAAATCTAGAGAAAGGCACAACAAAACAGACTTAATTTAGAAAAGTATAGTTAGGGATTTAGCCACTTGAATAAAAAGTTGCAATTCTTGTATTTAGTTCACTGCCTGGTCATCCTAAGAAGAGCGAGCGTCTTATTAAGCAGCAAATCTCTTGGGCCAGAACCCATCAACATGTTTCAGATTCAAGGGAAAAGAGCTGGGAAGTCATACAGCGGAATGGAGGCTTCCTTTTAAACCAGAGAAAGCATATTCTGGAGCAACTTTACTTAAGAGTTCATAACTGCAATCCACAGAATCTGCAAGAAACCAATTCTGCCGCTGACAAGGCTATGGGGATTCGACACAATGGAAATGATGTCTGGTTTGACCCATCCAACGAAATATCACTAAAAGATCTCTCCTTTGAAATTACACTTAATTTGTCCAATTACTTAGCAAAATATATGTTTGTAGAATGCAATCGGAACTGAAAAGTTGGGTTTGTGAAAGCATCAGTGGCCGCTCACAGTAATCAATATGCTGCTGGTCCCCGTGAGCTACAGGCTAATTATCTGGAATTCAGCGCGCCTGGCTCTAGCTGTATACTGAGCATGCCTCCTGATTAGCTCTGACAGGTAAAGAGCTTAGAAGTCATCAATTCTGTGCTCACAACAAGAAAAAAGTTGATCAGACTGAAACTCAACAACGTTTCTTGCATCTATCAGAAAACTGCAGTCACCGGGCAAACGGCCACCGTGAAAACTGGACAGAGATGTAAATGTGGAGGATCACATCTGACCAAGAGCGGAGACTTCGGGAGCCAGACTGGTGGGCACCCTTAAATAGTAATGGACAAATTCCTGAAGGCTGAGTGTAGACTAACTTGGCAGTTAAAAACTCCCACACTTTTGTGGGTTTTATCTCCAGGAGTACTACCACGGTGAATATAACATGAGAGCAAAATCTCCTCTGCTTTGGTAGACAGGAGAAAAGTAACCATTTTAAAACAAACCCAGCGGTTCTGTTCTCTGGAAGAAAGAGCTGCCCTCGAGGGAAATTATTTTACTGGAGCCCTATCTGACCAAGGGGAAGGGCAATTAGACAAGCCAGTCCCCTCTAGTCATCCTGCCTCATATAATAGCAGGGGGAAAAGGGCAAGCAATGCTTCCAGGGGTCACAGCTCAACAACTCAGGCCCACTAGAGACTTACTTAAATGGTAATAGAGTGCCTCTGCTCAGTATCTTACGGTCTCCATCAACAGAAACCCAGGATAATAACAGTGAGTTTCAGCCTGGAGACCTGTAAGGCACACCCACTATTTAAGAAGGTATTCTCACGGAAACCTAAAGATAGCAGGGAAGCAGAAAAAAAGGAAACTAGAGAAAGCCTCTGGAATAGATGGCCACAGTAAATATTAAACACAGCCCAGCTCCCTGCCAGGTACATAAAGTTTCACATCAAAAGGCCGAAACCTCAGTTCCTACTCGCAGATACATCACGATCACTTTTGACAAAAAGCTATGAGGTATGCTAAAAGACAAGAAAAAGGACAGTCTGAAGAGCCAAGCAAGCATCAAGACTAGACTCAGATGACACAGATTTTGGAATTGTCAGACAAAGAACTTAAAATCACTATGATTACCATATTAAAGGCTCTGGCATAATAAAGCAGTTACTCTGGTCGTTGAGCACTTCGATGTACAGTGAGGGTGACGCACCTTGACTCCACGGGGGGAGGGCCTAGGAGCTGTGCCTCCACAGCCCCCCCAACCTTGTTCTACATGTGTCTTTTATAACGAATTGTGCTTGTCAGTACAGCATTTCATCGAGTTCACTGGATCATGATCAACACAATTTTTAATAAGTTGGTTTTAGACACGATAAATGATCACTATGATCATATTTTCTATGTGGGAGCTTAGGTATTAACAGTTTATTCCACAGTAGAGGAGAAACTACTTCAAGTTTCTCCTTGGATCTTAATATATTTTTTAGGCCAAATGGCCAATATTTGTTACGGAATCAGTTTTTAAAAATACTATTTTGCTCATAATCTACTTCATAAAAATGGATCTTTTTCATAAAAGTGGATTTTTATGAATAATTAATAGTTCCTTCATATAAACTTGTTCATACCAGAAGCTCTCAAAACTGTTCAAAATAGGAACTTTCTCCTAGTTTTAAGGCATAGAGCCAGGGTTGGCAAACTTTTCCTGTAAAGAGCCACAGAGTAAATTTATTTGACTTTGCAAGCCTTTCTTTGGACTATTCAATTCCGCTGTTACACAAAAACCATATAAACAAATGAGTGTGCTCATGTTCTAACGAAATATTATTTTAAAAGCAGGTGACAGGTCAGATTTGCCTCACAGGCCACAGGTTGCTAATCCTTGGTATAGGGAGATGGCAGCATGCAACTTAAAAGAGTCAAAAAAACCCCACAGTTTCAAGCCTCTGGCAAGTAAATTGATTCAGCTGAGCTTTCTAATTACAAATAAGAATATGCCAGACCTCATAGGATTTAAGGTGATATTTGTGAAAATGCTACGTAAGCTGGAAATGTAAGACATCCATGAAAATACAGGACACACCTGTAGAGAGGTGTTGTAGCAGATGTTTTTCAGGCTCTGCTCATGTCCTTCCAGCACCCTAGTACATGCCAACGGCATCCATTTGTAAGCACCCATGCTTCTACCTCTGAAGGCTTCCGCTTGACCCCAGAGTGGGGCAGGGCAGAAGTGATGGAAAGCTGACATTGCTGGGAACAGCTCCTTTCTGGGGTGACCCAAACTAAAATAGTTGCTAAAGAAAGAGCTTTCATAGAAGCCTTTTTTATACATTTCCATGGTGAATAGAGTTGAGACTAAGATGGATGGTGATAGAAGTTGTGAATATAAAATGAGAAGATAGATGTAAGAGTCTTGGGAGAAGATAAAGCGCTCCACAAATACAAGGTGAGGGCATTAATATTATGGGTGTCATTAGGGTCTGAGCCAGGAAATTGCTCTATAAAACACTGCCAGCTCACAGCTACCTATAATGGCGAAGGCAAACAGCAGTACGAATACTATAAATAGTGGATGATTGGAAAATTAATAACACATGCCTCAAAGAACATTATGAGAAATTTAAGCTGTATTTTTCATATTATGAATTTTTCTCAAAAATACAGTGAAGTTTGCAGAGTAAGACAATATTCATATATGCACTAGCTGGAATGAAAAACATATATAACTTTTTGCAGTATTTGTTTTAGACCTTTTTTTAAAAATAGGTGAAATATTACAGATATTTCTCTTGTAATCCTAGCCTGTTCTAATTCCCTCCTTTTCTCAGAGGCAACCAAACTCATTAAATTGGTGTGTATTCTCCATACGCACGGTTTATACTTTTGCTCCATATGCATGTTTCTATAAGCAATACACATTATAAGGTTTTATGATTTTAAGATTTACAGAAACAATATCGCACTGTGCAAAGAAAGCATTCTGCAACTTCGCGTCTGCGCAACACTATTACTGAGACCCATCTACGTTCATACATATTAGTTGAGTACATCTGCTTATCTTTGGGGAGATACCAGACCCTTTACTCTGGAAGAGACCATTTTGGGAGACTTTTTAGAAAAAAGACGAATGATTCTCAACTGGGGGTGATTTGGCCCCCTCAGTGAAATTCGGCCATGTTTGGAGATATCTCGGGTTGTCAGGACTGGAGGCGAGGCACTAACTACAGCCTGTATGGGTAGAAGCCATGATGTTGATAAACATCCTGCAGTGCCCCCACCCCAAAGAGTTATTGGGTCCAAAATGTCAATAGCGCCAAGGCTGACCAACCCTGATACAGCTGAAAGCGAAGTACACGACATCCTTGAGGAATTTCTGGAGGTGGGGAAATAGCCCAAACGTGTTCCCTTCTAGCTGAGACGCCACCGTTCCGCTTGGTGAATCACCTCCATTGCATTAGACAGTATTTTCTTCTTGAATGTAGATTTTAGACTATTCTGTGGCTAAAAATGATTGCTTATTTTGGGGAGTTGTGTGTGTTTATGTGTAGTGTGTGTGTGTGTGTGTGTGTGTGTGTGTGTGAGAGAGAGAGAGAGAAAGAGAGAGAGAGAGAGAGAGAGAGAGAGAGAGAGAATATATTATGCCGGGGTTGGGGGAGGGGACCCACAGACTTGGTCTCTATTGTTCATGATGATGGAAAAAATGTAACAAGAAACTAAACGTTTGATTCAGCAAAAACTAATTGTGCTTTAGGGTCCAATACCTGGTGTTAAAAGATAATTTTTTAATGGTAAAATCATGACTTACACAGATATAAAAATGAATATGTCTTAAAGATATTATTCAACTCATTGGAAAACACTAAGGTACTACAGCCAGTTCAAAGAAGAATCCCAAGAACAGACAAAGTTATTCTGATATTTATAATAAGAAATATCTATTTGGTCCTCAAAGGTTTCTGGCTCAGAGATCCTAAAACCCTTGGAATTTCCTAAGGGATAGGAGCTATAAAGGTTTCTTGATATTCACAAGGAACCTCTTTCAATTGCACCTAAGTTTATGTTAATGAAGTGACCTTTGAAAAGCACCTATGGATGGGGTTGGTTGCCAGGGGAACCAGCCATTGTGATGGAGGGCTGGAACTTTCAGCCCCACCCCCTGGCTTTCAGGAAGGCGAGAGAGGCTGGAGGTTGAATCAATCACCAATGGCCAATGATTTAATCAGTCATGTCTATGTAATGAAGACTCTATAAAAACTCAAAAGGATGGGGTTCAGTGAGCTTCTGGGTTAGTGAAGATGTAGAGATTTGGGGAGACTGGTAAGTCTGGAGAGAGCACGGATGCCCTGTATCTTTCCTCATACCCTGCCCTCTGCTTCTCTTCCATCTGACTGTTTCTGAGTTATATCCTTCTATAATAAACCAGTAATGTAGTAAGTTAAATAGTTTTCTGAGTTCTGTGAGCCACTCTAGCAAATAAATTGAACCCAAGGAGGGAGGTCTTTGGAACCTCTGATCTATAGCTGGTCAGTCAAAATCCCAGGTGAAAACCTGAACTTGTGACTGGCCTTAGAAAGGGGAGGGGCAGTCTTGTAGGACTGAGCCCTTAACCTGTGGGACCTGATGCTATCTCTGGGTAGAGAGTATCAGAATTGAGTTGGATTGTAAGACACCCACCTAGCTGGTGTTGGGGATTTGCTTGGTGGTGTAGGGACCTGTCCACCATACACATATCAGAACTAGAATCAGAATTGCTAGTTTGTGATGGGCAGTAGAATCAGTGCAGAATATCAGGTATAGATGAGGAATAGTGAAATGAATATACAAATTGAGACAGAACTGGCTTCTTCCACACTAGAGGAGAGAAGCTGATTGGACCACTACCCCTCTACCAGACAGGACGTAATTTCATGTCTCTAAACAACAAGCATGTTGCACTGCTATCAGTTATTAACAATTCACAGAGTTGTAAAATAGCTCCCATAGAATCGGATAACCCACAGAGGTGCCCTAATACTTTAGAAAATGCAGTTGCCCACTGAAGCACAAATTTACCCCCACAATGTGGTAAATTCAAGGCTCTATAAGTCAGATTTGGGGAAAAAGACTGCCCGCTATTATAAATATTTTGTTTAAACAATGAAGTCCATTTCAATCCTTAGAGCAAATATAGGATTTCTACCACTTCCTCATCCTATCAACGAATGGGTACTCCCCAAGTCAGCTATTCTGAGAAGACGAAAATTCTGGGGCAGGAAAATAAGCTAGGTTGGGGCTTGAGAGAGTCTGGATTTCTTCCTTCTTTAAATTGGTGCCCACCAGGACCTGAAATCCAAGGTAAGGTAAAACCTGGAGTGGCCCTTTTCCTTTTGAGCTGTCTCCCTGCCACGTGAGGGACTGCTGGGAATTAGGCAGGATTTCAGGGTTTGGGTTTGGACTTGTCATCTCTAAAGATATCCACATTTCCTGGACGTTTTCAGTTTCCTTTTCCCAGAGGCTTCAAGACACGTTTTTTTTATAAGTACTGTTTCGTCACAGTCTATGTAGGGGAATCTGGAGAAGGACTAACCTTGCTTTGCGAACACAACTGAGATGAATCAATAGTGGTCACCGAGTGAGAACAGTGGTGCCCAGCAACAGTATTGTTCAGAAGACAGACAAAGATGCAGGGATAAAAGATGTAATGAGTTCTGGGCATTTATAAGGCATTACCCCGGGGACTTCAGAAACAGTTGGGGAGAGTCAGGTTCCAGCAGTTTTGCTGATTTGAGCTCATGACATAGCAGTTTGGGTTTGAGAGAGAGGTGGGACTTAATATTGTTGTCATAGGGTGATAAAGCCTGAGAGTGTTTTATAAAATCATGAAAGTTTTGAAATAACAATAATAAAGATAATCGAATAAAAATATACCATTCTTTAGATATAAAATTTGAGTGCTAATTTAGTTTGGAAAAAGAAAACAGCATCAATATTTAATAGCAATGAGACTGAATCTACAGTGAGAAAAATTCACAAGCTTGGTGATTCAGTTCTCTAGAGGGCTTAATCACATAGAAATCTGAATAACTAGACCTAAGACATCTTACTTGAAATTCATTACATAAGCCAATTATAGGGAATGCATCATATGTGCTTCTAGTTTTGTACAACATATTCAGATATAGGTAATTTTTTTCATGTTTGATTCTATAATCTTAAAGCCGAGATGTTATGAATTCACTTGCTTGACTAATTTGTTTAGTAAGAATTAGGAATATCCTTAGCCTAGATTTTATACTGCCCAGCTTGATGCCCAGGGGTAGTAGCTGTGTCACTAGCCTTCAAATGGAATTTGCATCACAGAGGCAGTGTGTCGGTAGAAAAGTCCAGAACCTTGGTCTCAAGTTACAGTCCTGCCATTTCCTAGCTGCAAAATCTTGAACAATTTGAATTTCTTTGGGTTTTTATTGAATTACACATAAAATGAGGGGTTTCACCAGATGATCCCTAAGGATCCACCTAGCTTCAAAATTCTATGATTCTGTAAATAAATGGCTGCTTTCTTCCAATATTGCATATGACAGCGGAACAGCTGTAACAACACAGAAAGGAAAGAGCCACAATGCAAGCTGTTACCTCGTACTTTCGCTCTTTTAAATTACTGGCTAAACATCAAGGCCTTTTCTTTTGAATGGCTTCTGAGATGTCTTCAAATTTTGCCTTTTGTTCTCTCTATACCCATAGCTCCTTTATATATAAAGAGTAAAATAGCTAAATATGTTACAATTAACATAAGAATGAAGAAACAATCTGCACTAGTAAGACTATTTAAATCAAAAGTCAAATCTCATACACTGGTAAAGTTGTAGGAAAACAGGAACACACATATGTTCCTGACGTTACCAGCAAAATCCTTTTAGAAGGCATTTAATACACATATCAAGTATCATAACCCTGTTTCAACACAGTAAACCCCCTATTCTAAATTTATATTATAAAATTATCATATTTCTCTAATTCTGACACAGTGTCAATTTTAAGATGCAACATTAATTTAATAATAACTTTTTAAAAGGAAAAAAACCCAAATACTGTCATCCATCTTGATACTAAAATGTACCCTGATATATACTGGAGAAAGAATGAAGATTGGTGACACAGAACCTCTCCATTTTGTATTCATTTAGTCCTCAGTACCCTACTAAGGTGTATCTGACGACTCAAGCTTTATAAAGAAATAAGCCTTGGGAAAGTTAAATGACTTAATAAAAGTTACTTGGCTAGAAAATATCAATACTACTCTAATCCAGTGAGAAAAGAGTGAAGACAGGGACTATATAAATAAAGTCACTTTAACCAAGCTGCTAAAATTATTAATGTTATGAAGGTTAAGGCATGAGGAAAGCTTACATTCTTGTTCTAACAGCCTGGGAACTTAAACTTTTTTAAACTCTCCAATCCTGTGTCAATGCCTGGATATACATCTTGACTTCTAGTAACCTTCTGATTACGCTCTGAAGGACTCATATATATATCCACCTGACATCCATTATCCAGACCACCAACCTGACTACACCTCCTGGCACCCATCTTCTGGACCACCTGGCATCCATCATCCTTGACTATGTGACATCTGACTGATCACTGTCCTGGGCCAATCCTAGGGCTGAGAATGCAAGACTGAATGTTCTCAAGAATGTACTTTTATAATAAGAACTTTTAACTTACTTTCTTCTTTGGAACACTTCTGGGTTTTTGCCTAGCTGTGTTCCCAGTCTGCAAACTCCAAGATCTTTGAATAAATATCATTTATTTCTAGCGAAGCCTCCAGATTCTCTTTGAATTCATTTGACAATACTTTTTTAAAGCAAAACTCTTTATTTTTAAGAAAAACAATACGTTTTCTCATTTTCTATTCTTGCATAAATTTTAATTCTAGTGAAACAAAAACTTCTTGGACTCCTTTCAGTGTCATTTAAAGATTGAATTTCCTCTATTTCTAGATAAAGATCCATTCACAAATGAGCTGTACAATTCGGTAACCCTTTTTGACTTCAAACTTTTCTTTGCCAAAATCAAACAGTACATCACCAATATTTCTTCTATAATCTTCAACTATGACACCAGCTCCTACATCTAGGAAGAGTTTTGCAGCCAGACCAGAAAACAGAGATACACTTCCACAGCACCCAGAAGGAAGAGCTATCTGAATTTTGGTTTCACAAGGGTTTTCTCGATAGGTGTGTGGTATAATCACATGTGCTGTACATGTCATAGCCCACGGTCCACGCAGAACCCATGGTTGGGGCAATGGTGTGTTCTGAGAGCCCAAGAAGCAGAGCCATGTGCCACACTCCTCCACAGGCCAGGCCCGATTGCTGGGGGCTCATTTGACAATATTAGAAGAAGAAAAATCTGTATCTTGGAATTGAGGCGATTTGAAAATTCACAAGGAAAAGAATCCATATGTATGAAGATATTTATAGCAGAGTTATTCATAATTTTTTTAAAAACCATCACTTGCATCTAATGATAAGGAAATGATTAAATAAATATATTATGTATAAATACAATGGAATATAAGTTATTAAAAATCTATGATAAGAATGTAAAATCAAGGGAAAGTGTTTCTAAAATAATGTTGCATAATATATAAAGTTTATAAGTGTAAGACATATATATAGCTTGGTGAACTTAGAAACCATATGTCCATATGGAGAAAAGTTTGAAAGGACTCCAAACAAATGAAAATCATTATGTTGTTGAGATATGGAATTATGTGTGCATTTTTAAATGTTTCTCATATATTTTTCAAAGCACTTTAATCACAAATACAAGTTCCTACAAATATGCCTATCTTGCTAGCCAATCTCTTCCATGTTTTTCCTTGGGTCCAGTTTTCTCCCTTCCTTGGCAGAGTGGGTAATTTAGATATTTTGCCAGACAGTCAGGAAGAAGCTATGTTGCGAGTTTTAGTAATGATGTGGAATGTATTTACACAATCACTTCCGTTCTATTTCATGAGTAAAGGCTATAATTATGTAGCCATCGAGGGCTAGAGCCAATAAAGCAATCGTCTCGTCTCTCCCCAAGAATCCTGCTCTGACTTGCAAGGAGGGAAGGGCTGGTGAGAATGCAGAATCCTGGTCACTGGTAACAAACCTCAGCACCTTTGGGGTGCTGTTACTTCAATTCCCTCACCTGGTGCTACACCTCTGCTAGAATTCTAATTTTAGTCCAGCAATTAATTGGAATTTCCTATTTAAAATGATGATAGCCCTGACAAATTTATGTGTTCTTACATTATACCATGGAATAAATATATAGGGGCACATCAATCACTCAGTTACATATGTGATCTGCCTATGAAAACCCCAAATATGAAAACCCCAAATATGAAAACCCCAAATATGAAAACCCCAAATATGAAAACCCCAAATATGAAAACCCAATACTCAAGGAGGTAAAACATAAGCATTTCGGGGCCAAGAGTCATCTTCCATTTTCTCCACTTTTTCATCTCTCACTCCATAAACCCATTCAAATTGTCTTCTGCTCCAACCACTGCATGGAAATGGCTCTCGCCAGAATATTAAAAATATCTTGATTCTACATTAAAAAAAAAACTATTTTAAATAATGTATAGAAGATATGCAAGAATAACACAAAGAAGTCCCATAAACCCTTTACCCAGACTGACTAGTTAATGTTTAACCCCATTTGCTTTCTCTCTCTCTTTTCCTCACGTGTATATGCATCTGTTTTACCAGGGACGTGTCAGTATCTTCTAAAAACAATGCCATTATCTAATGTAAGCATAGTGCAGTTTTCAAATTTAGAAAACTTTATAGTGATATATACACACACACACACACATATATGGTATTATTACCTAGTATGTAGTTCTAATTCAAATTTTCCCAAGTCTCAATAATTTTTTAATTGAACCAAATTATTTTCACTAAAATATTTTTTAAAGAAACAATATGGGTTAAAATTTGAATTTTAAAAACATCTTCAGTGCTTTTAAACCATATTTACAAGTTATCCATACTTAGTTTCCCATTTAACTGATTTTTACTCTCACCATCAGGACATCTGCCACGTACTTCTACTTCAAAAGTCTTCATTCTGATTAATCTTTCAGTCATTTAGAGTACATCTGTAAGCAAGTTTTCTCAGACAGGGTGGGATCTTCAGAGCCTGTATATAAATGAGAATTATTTCTGTGAATTTAACACATGACTCAATATAGAATTATTGAGTCATATATAGCCTCTCCCTTCAAAATATTATATATGCGTTCTTGAATCCTGTTACTCTGTGACACTCGGGAGAAGCCTAATTTTGTACTTTGTGGATAATCTTTTTTTTTTCCTGAAAATCTATGGCATTTTTTATCTTTGAAATTTAAAACATTAGCTGCTTACATGCACTTACCGAACAATTTCTGTCAATTGTTTTTGTCAGTTTTGCTAGGATCTTCTTATCTGAAGAAACGTTTTTCTTCGACTCAGGAAAACTGTATTCTCTTCTCCAAATATTGCTTCTCTTCCATTTATTCTGGAATTTTCGTTCAGATTTTGGAGCTTTAGTCTCCGTCTCTCTGATCTGTTTTTCTTAAACTACTACTACATAGGCCTCAGGGTAAACGTGTTTATACTTTGAATTTAAATCTTCCAAGTACAATTCACCTTCTGGCGAAAGCTAAAGCACCAGTTAGCAGTTAATGCCATCAACAGCTATTTCCCGCCTTCTAATGCGCACCAAATAAAATATGTGCAAATCAGAGAGAGAAGGAACGTTTTTGAGGCTTTGGGGGGAACTGGGTGGGGGCTGGGAGTACTAACCACGTTTCTTTGGATATGGAACTCTCAGTTGCTTCTGGCAGCCATGACCCCTGCCAGTTCACCTCCGATCACATCCGGGCAAACCAGCAGTTCGCGCAGGCGCACAAGAAGAAGGCCGCGTGGGATGCAAACTCCATGTGCGCGGTGCCCAGAGGTCGTGCGCATGCGCGAGAAGTGGCGCGAGCAACTGACCCAAGTTTGTCGTTTGCACAGCCGTTGAACTGCTCACCAAATGTGGCAGTTGCTCTTCACACCGAAATGGAGTAATTCTCTGTCTGAGTTAATTTAATTATTAGAATAATCTGTCACTACTAAAACATTAATTAGAAAAATGGATCTTAATTGAGGAGGATTTTTTTTTAACCTTCCATGTTCAGGAAAAAGAAAGATTGTTATGACAAAGTTCTTATCAGAGATTTATTTCTAAAAGCATTTTCCAGATGATATTAACATGCCAGTATGGAGTATTTTCAGAATATTAAATAATGAAAACGTATTACTGTTATTATGGGGACAAATAACACTTTAGTTTTAAAAGTACAGTATAGTAGGTTCTCAAATAACGTTTTGTTCAATGTCATTTTGTTTAACATTGATGAGAAAAAAAAAAAAAAACTTGATTCCTGGCCGGAGCCACTGTCTGTATGGAGTTTGTGCCTTCTCCCCATGTCTGGGGGAGGGTTTTCCTGGGGACTTCCGTTTCCTGCCATGTCCCAAGGATGTACATGTTAGGTGAGTTGTAGTGTCTATATTGTCTCAGTCTGTGTGAGAGTGGATATGGGTGCCTGTGATGGAAGGGCACGCTATCCAGGCGGGGTTCAGCCTGACTCTCTGAGCTATTAAGAAGGGCTCCAGTCACCTGTGTCCCTGAGCTGGAATAAGGGGCGTGGAAAATCATTCTCTTACTTTATTCATCTTCCATAAATATATGTATAGCTCACATTTATTTCAATGTTTCATATTAGGAGTACTTTATGTCTTTAGAAGTTTGGTGATGTTTTTGTGACCAGAATTATGCTATAGAAACTTAACTCTTGTTGATATCAATTAGCATAGGGTCAAATTGGTTTTGTTTTACCTTATTTCACTTAAAGTTGCAGTTTTCAAGAGCCTGTCAATGATGTTAAGTGAGGATTCACCATATAAATCCTTACCAGTTAAGGTAAAACTATGCTATAACAATTAAATCCAAAATCTCAGTGGCTTTAAACAAATAAAAATTTATTTATTTTTCATGTAAGGTCCAAAGGGGGATTTCTGATAGGCAGTGACATTCTTCCAAGTGGTGATTCTGGCACCCAGGCTTCTTCCATCTTCCACCCAGACGCTGCCATTTTTGACATATGGCATCCAGGGTCATGGGGGCAATGGGAAAGAGTACAGAGGATGTAGCTTGGAGGACTTTAACAGGCCAGGTCTGGAATTCATCTCCTTCTGTCTGCATCTCAAGACCAGGATGCAGTCACATGACCACACCTAACTGCAAGGGTAGCTGGAAGATGTGGGTGCCTAAGAGGAAGAGGAGAGGGATTTGATCAATAGCTAACCAGTCTATGCCAAGAAGATTAGATTTTCTGTGTCTCCTTCATCAATTACAGGCCTCGTAAGTGAGATGTTATGGTTATAATCATAAACTTGCACTACAGAAGACTTAGCTGTCAAAAGGAAAACCTTATTGAATTAACGTGTGGTGCTTACTAAAGCATGAAACCAAGGATTGAACAAATGAGTTTTTAAGTTCATACCAAGTTGGACAAAAATTAAATGAAATAAAAATACACTTGTTTATTGAGATTTGCTGCTAATTCAAATTTGCTGTTATCATAACACAGAGAGCTGTCAATTTAATTCATGCCTGAAAATCAGAAGAGTTGATTTGTCCCGTGGGTACCAAGAAATGCTATGGCATAAATAAATGTTGCCACTTAATGCTTGACAAAGGCAGCCTGGCTTCCAAAAGTTACTGAGGTGGAGGCAATGAAATGTGATTGTGATTGAATGACTCGGGAGAGGGGATGGGTAGGGAATCACAAGACTGAGGAGAGAAGAAACAGTGTAGGAGTGTAGTTGTGTGATGAAACCTAAGAAGTAGCTGGGTAGTTCCAGAACAGTCGATCTGAAGGCATTTTGGGTAAATGTAGAGCCAGAATTTTGTGAGAAAAAAAAAAAAAAAAAGAAGAGTTTTGTAGCCAAATGGAGTGAGAAAGGTGGAATTGTTTCTTTTCTGTCTGTATCATGGGAAGCATATCCACTGAATTTGTACAACTGCAAACACCTCTCTGTTTATGATGAATGAGGCCAGGGAATCTCATGGGCTGTATGTAAATGAAAGGAAGCATTTGAGAAGTTGTCTTATTTCCTCCTGTAGTGTCATCTCCAGATAGATGCCTTTGTGTGAGGCACAAAGGCAGCCTTCCTGAAAGAGGAAGTATGCAATGATAAGAGCCACCATTTATGAGCATAGAGCCTGGACCAGGTCCGCTGCTAGACACTACTTACCCATGTTATCCCCATTACAGAGGAATGTTTTTGAAAGAAACTAACTTGCTAATTTTATTTCTTTTTAAAACATTTTTTTCTGATGGTGCTAAATGAATAAAATATGTTAAACCACATTAAACAATAGCAATTTTGGAGGAATAGCCAACCCTCTTCTCTAAAAGTGATAGGAGGTAGTTTGCAAAAGACAGATATAGTCAAAACATAAAAAATAAACTTGCTATACAAATATTAAAATAGGTTAATTTGGATTGAGCAGTTTTTGCTACTTCCTAGAGATACTTTCTAAAGAATTCATTAGTGACTGGAAAACATTTTGAAGAAAGTTATTGCCCAAGCTCTACATATGTCTTCTTTTTCTTAACGCCTACAGTGCCCAGTCTTCCTAGGTGGTCTCCCATTCAAGTACTAACCAAGCCCAACTCTGCTTAGCTTTTGAGATCAAACGAGGTTGGGCTTGTTTTGGGTGGCATGGCCGTAGACGACATACTTCTTTATTTTGGTCGAGGTGCTAAGTCTATAAGAGAGGAAAAGCATGGTGATTGCTTGTCTGGACTCTCCAGTTTAGAGAGAAAAAACAGTGGTCCTCAAGCAGTAGAATCATTCGCTGAGCCTTAAAATCTGCTGATGCCTGGGTCTCACCACCAGAGATTCTGATGTGATGAGCCCAGGACGTGTAGCTCAGGTTGAGACCTTTTGCAAATGGACATGAAAGAAGAGGCTGGAGCACAGGAGAGGGGAGGATTATTTTGACCAGGGGACAATAGAATGTGAAGGCTTTGAGCTAAGATTCGAAGGATGAATAGGACTTTCCCAGGCACAGAAATCGGGGAAGTCACTTTGAGAAATGGTATATGTGAAGGAGTAAAGACAGGAGAGAGCATGGCATCTGGGAGGGGGAGTTGCCCTTAATTAGTATCATTGAGATGTGATAGGCAATGGGAAAGGGGGTGGGGGAGATGAGTCAGAAGCTAGATCCCAGATGCTGTTTAGTTCAGGCCAACAAGGTTAAGGTTCACTTCATAGTCGGTGGAGAGCTAGTGAGGAATTTTGAGCAAGATGAGATCTGAGAATATGGGGAAACCATTTGGCTAATCAAATTCCCTGCATGCTTTTATCCCATGCTTCTCTCTCAGATCAAGGAGAGAAACTCCTTTAAAAGTGCTTATACAGAAACGAAGGACAGGAGAGTGAGTTTGTATCTGTATGAAATTCTTTTGGTTGAAAATGTGACAATTACATGGGATCCCAGAGATTTGTGGGATTCATGGAGTGTAAGCTAAAATAGAGGACATCAACCCAGTTAGCCTTAAATATAACAGGTCTAGGAAGTGGCAGTGAGAAAAATTCTGGTCTATTCTTTGACAAAGCTGTTAAAACTTTTACCCTGAAGTCGTGACCTTTTCCAGGAGACTAACACCTTTCTTAATCATTGGCCCCAAAGGAGGACAGTTTTAAAATGCCTGTGCCTTTGCTGGCTGGCTAGGGTGGGCATTCAGATCCAAAAGATTTTAGGATCTAACTTTGATGATTACTTACCCCCCCAAAAAATTATAAATGATACATACAGCTCCTGCTTCAAGTGGAGAGAAGAATTAAGGATGGCTTTGCATCTAAGTTGGAGACACCCATTGGCACAGTCACTCTCAAGCTGAACAGTGAAGAAATCATACCCACAGCATTTGCTAAATAAGAGCAAAGAAAATTATCATGCGATTCACCTATTTCTCCTGTTTGGCTGCCACGTGAGACCCCTTCCCAGCCCAGCAAACAGGTTTGTTACATATCATGCAGGCAGGACAATGAAAGTAATCAGAATGATAAGATGCTTTTTCTGTCACTTCAACATCTTTAAAAATAATGAATATTTTACTTTTCTAATGTTTCTCCCTAAGCCTAGAATTTTAAAACTGAAATCAATACAAGAAAATAAATCATATTTAAATGGGTGGGGGCGGTGGGGAGTGGGGTTAGATTAGAACATGAGAGGAAATTCTGCCACCATTGTTTGGAGATGAGCCCTCAGTGACAAGACGCAGATGTGCTTTACTCCAGCATACCAAATGTTAGTCACTATCTGAGTATCTTTCAAAGGCTATTCCAGTGTGCTGGAGACCAATAATTTAAACCATTTTTACAAAAAACTCAAGACTGTTACGGTCAAATAGCTATTAAGCCCAAATACAGGGCAAGAACAGATTCTAAAATGGAAATTCATGGGCTCTATGGGCCCAGATGGAAGAGAATTACACCCTTATGTTTATCAACCTCTAACTGAAAATGGGTCAGCATTTTCTTTCACTGTGCATGGAGCCCACACAGAGTTTTAGCGATCTCTGTAATTTGCTGCCAATAGAAACCACAGATATTTTCTTATCACGTTAGAGTTGTTGCAGATAGCTCAAAATTTCATTTCTTCTCATTGCTACTCTGAAAGTACAATTACTATTAGACCTCAGGCAGCTCTTTTTTGTAACACTTTAATTAAGAAGCATATAACTGAATTTTCATATAAGTGGTTTTCTTTGTAGACTCATGCATTTTCTTTATGAATTTAAATACTTACTCTGAGAAGTGTCCTGTGGGCTTTACCAGACCACCAGAGCACCCCACAGCATAGAAAAAAAGCCAGACACCTACTCCAAGGAGTTAAGAGACTAACCTAACTAACATGGTACGCAAATTTCTGATGATCTAACTTGATGGAAGTATAGGCTTAGAAAACCTATAAGGGAGATAAGATAGCATCTCTTCAACTACAAACCTCTTTCAGCTCAAAAATCCCAGGGTCCTGAATATCTACTAAATTTATGAAGAGTAATCCGTGAGTGAAATTCAAGGGGCCCTTCTGCTCTGCTTTTAAAATTGTATCCTATTCACTGAGTGTCTAAGAATCGAACATTTTGCTTTGTCTGTATGAGCATGGTCTTTACCATCTTTATCTGAAATCATTTCCTTCTAAATTAAGATCTCATGGGGCAACCAATCAGCTGAATTATGGAAAAAATGGCCCCAGAGTGGGCCAGATCCTGAGGTTATCTACTATAATATTATATGCCATCTCGGGCTTCTTACTGTTTCTCTAATCCTCTCGAGTACCCTTCAGCTACACTCTGGCACCCATCAAGAAGGCTGGAATGTACCAGTGCTCCTGTTTACATGGCCCTCTTCCCATCAAACCACCTGAGACTGCTCCCCCAGCATCTGCTGGAGCCAGACTTCTCATACTTCACCCTCTTATCATCGAGCATTTTTCTAGCATCAGACATTCTTTGTCTCGTAGAGTATAATAATCCTGGCTCTATCCTGATAAGAATGCAGGAAATATTTAAGTACCTTTTTATTAAAGTATAACATGTAACAGAGGTAAGGAAAAATGTACAAATTATATGTGGAAGCTCGATGAATTTTTACAAAGTAAACATATCTGTGTAAATGGCACCCAGATAGAGAAACTGAACAGTACCTACACCCCAAAAACTCTCTTGTGACCCATGCCTGTCACTATGTCCCCTACCCTAACAAGAGTGACCATGACACTGACTTCTAAACACACAGATTCGTTTTGCCTGGTTTTTCATATTTTATAGAAATCATTAATTACTGCATTTGTGTCTGGCTTCTTTCACTCAACACTCTGTTTGTGAGATTCAGATTATTGGAAAATTTTAAACTCAAAAGTGCAATTCTCATTTATCTCTTTTGAGGGTTAGTGTATGGTATGGAGAGGACAAAAATATTTCTTTTAGAAAAGTTAACTGTCAGGGAACCTAAGAATCCAGCCCTCGTAGTTTAGATAACACTATTTTTTTACTTGTTCTGTTTTCTTTTTCTTAGTAATAATACTCTGGTTATAATTCTGTTTCCTGTCAAGAGCTGGATTGAATACAATAAAGCTGTGGGCCTGGGAATGCTGGATGCCTTGCAGAGAAAATGTATCTGAATTCTGGAAAGTGATTAGGCTTAGAAGTAAGACTTTACTGTCATGTCAAGTCACCAGAACACCATATCTGCACATTTAAAGTAAACCAGGATATGTTAAATATATTACTTGTTTACAATTTTTGCATTGCTGCTTTTCTGTGTCACATGCTTTAAAATGTAATTGAACAGAGTCAATGTGGTACAGTGAGAAGAAAACTAAACAAAGGATAAAAGAATTTTTTTTTTGTCCTGAACACAGGCTCCTACGGCTGGGTCACACAAATTCTCTGAGCCCCCACTGCCCTCATCTCTCAGGCTTGGTTTGAAGACCAGAGTGAGATGATGTATAAGGAAGGCTTCACAAACTCTAGTGTCACAGAGTTGTGAGTTATCCCGGCATCACTGCTCTCTCTCATCCTACACTTACTTTTCTTATTCACAGTAGATTTTACTCTTTCTGTCTCACTACTTCTTTGTTTCTGTGACTTTGTGTCTACTTGATTGCCCGTTTTCCTTTCCTACCTGTCCTTTAAGGCCTAGCCCAAAGTCCAACATTTTCATGAAGTCTCTGTGATGTGTGCTCACTCCTTTCTCTCTCTTCTTTGGACCCCTTTTGTCCTCATGGTTAATGTTATACTGCTTTGCTTGAAGTTTCCTGTTGGTTTTCTTTTCTCCAATAGGTTATAAAAATGTAAAGACACTTTTCCTCCATGGAGGGTCCCCCAACTTAAAATAGACATGGTAGGTATTTCAGGCATAAAGTTGATTGCTTGTGAGTTTTATAAAGAAGGGATGAAATTGGTGGTATGCTGGGAAAAGCCCTGATTCGTAGCATATGCTGATGATTCCCATGGTGTAAATACTTCCACCATGGCTGATTGCAAGCTACCCATATGATATCAATCAGCTCACTAAATTCCTGAGTTTTTAACAATCAGCTTTTATGGGCTGATTGTGAGTTGGTTCCAGTACCCCACTAGACAAAATGCTAGAAATAAGTTACTTTTAAATAAACATTATAACCTTCTTCCTGAGTCATAAGAAAATCTGGTATTTGATTGGGTAAAAGTCATTCTGTTACTTCCTAATCTCCCAAAAGAAGGTTGGATGTGAACATTTTTGAAGAAATAGATTTACATGGACAGATGCTAGAAGCCAATGCCTCATTTTTCTGCAGCATCTTGCTCTGTCTGTCAAGTATAGCAAACACCATAAAGTGATTCATCTGTATCGTGCGTGACATGGTGTCACCTTAGTTTAAAATGCTACTCTTCTAGTCACAGAGCTGTGCTGCAATTTTTAATTTCAAATATGGAAGTGTTCTCACATTGGAAATTGTATTCTCAATCTGTTGAAGCTTTGAGTAGAAGGCTCTCAATTGGTGAGCCATGTGAGAATGGTCTTGAAACTGTAGGAAACTGATCAGAGCTCTAGGGTATTATGGGAGGGAGGTCAGGGCACCAAGAAGACTTCCTAAAAACACAGGTACCACAAAGCAACCAAAGACTCTATATATTCCTTGAATGTTTTGAGAGATTATATATGAAAGTCTCAACAATATGCTGAAAATCTTACAGTAACCATCTGGCTGACAGAAAAAATACATTCTCTTAAATAAACATTTGAAGTTCATTTTTTAAAATAATCCATGTCTATGTAGAAAAAGCAAAGTAGTTTCGTGAGGTCAGAAGAAGACTCTCAAAAGCCTCAAATTAGATTTAACCGAGAATGTAATACATCTGAACTTTTTACCGAGCCTCAAGCCAGATATTTGAAGGTTTATTATCTCTAGGTCACAAGGAAGGAGTGAGGTAAAATGCACACGAGCATTGTGGGTAGGAAATCAAGGGAATGGTGCAAATGGTTTGCATTCAAAAGACTCTGTAAACAATGAGAAGCAATTCTCTGGAACTGCACAACTCAACATAAGTAAAGTATGTGGACACTTTGTATGCAAATGACAGGAGTGTGAGATGTTGAAGTCCTAACTCACAGTACTTCAGAATGTGACCTTATTTAAAAACAGGATCATTGCACATGTAGTTAGTAAAGATGACGTCATACCCAAAAATCTTCAGCAAACACTAGCAAGCCCAATTCAACAGCACATTAAAAGGATTATATACCATGACCCATAGGAATTTATTCCTAGAATATAAGAGTGGCTCAACATATGAAATTTAATCGGTATAATGTAACATATTAATAGAATGAAGAACAAAAACCACATGATCATCTCAATTGATTCAGAAAAACATTTGACAAGATCCAGCACACTCATGATAAAAACGGTCAACACACTAGGAATAGAAAGGAAACTACCTCCACAGGTAACAAAATCCTACAGGTAACATCATACTCAACAGTGAAAGACTGAAAACTTTTTCTCTAAGATCATGAACAAGATAAGTATGTCCACCCTTATCACTTTTATTCAACATAGTATTAGAAGTTCCAGCCAGAGAAATTGAGTAAGAAAAAGAAATAAAAGGAATATAAATTGTAAAGGAAGAAGTAAAGTTATCTCTGTTTACGGATGACATAATCTTATATGAAAAAACTCTAAAGATTTCACACCTCAAAATGTTAGAACTAAATAAATGATTCAACAAAATTGGAGGATGCACAATCGACACACACAAAATAACACAATTAAAAAATGGCCAAAGGACTTGAATAGACATTTCTTCAAAGAAGACATACAAATAGCCAATGAGCATATGAAAAGATGCTCAGCATCACTAATCATTAGGGAAATGCAAAGCCACAATGAGATACTACCTCATACCTATTATGATGGTTAGTATAAAAACAAAAACAAAACCAGGAGATAAGTATTGGTGAGGATGTGGTGTAATTGGAACCCTTGTACACTGTTGATGGGATAATAAAATGGTGCAACCACTATGAAAAATAGTACGATGATTCCTCAAAAATTTAAATATGGAATTACCATATGATCCAGTAATCCCACTTCTGGGTACATAGCCAAAGGAATTGAAAGCAGGGTCTAAGGGAAGCAAACTGCTGTGTTCTGAGTAGGCCTATGGAGGACCCAAAGCCTCTGGCCAACAGCCCACTAGGAAGTAAGAGATGCCAATAACCACATAGGTGAGCCTGCATGCTGATGCTCCAGCCGCTGTCAAATTTTCAAATGACTGCAGCCTTGGTCAAGGCCTTGATGGCAATCTCCTGAGAGTCCATGAGCTACCACCTAGCTCAGGTGCCCTTAAATCCCTAATCCACAGAAATGGTGAGATAATAAATATTTGCTGGTTCAAACTAAGATTTGGGGTAGTTTGTCATATAGCAATAGGAAACTAACAGATAACCATAGCACTAACATTCTGAATGGAATGACAACACTTAAACATGACTCCAGAGAACCATCCCTGTTTTTAAATTCTGGCTGCTGTTTTACATTTATGGGGAAAAGAAAGAGCTCCTTGTTTAAAGTGCTTTTTAAAGGTTCACAAGCATGGTTGTTTTTATAGTGTCGAGAATGTCACTACTACAAGCAATAATCAAACATCAATATCAATAATCAAATGTCAAAACTAGAACATGAAAGGGCTTAAATGGGATCACATCAGGATATGACCATTGATGTTCAAGGGACCAAAATTATGTAAACTATTTTCAATAATTAAAAAAGTGGCCTCATATGCCCTGGCAGTATTTTCATTTTATATTCGAGATATTCAGATTATATGCCACATTCCTTGCTGGCACTGCATGCTCCAGATCACAGAACATTGTCTTCTCTCATGATGGTTTTGGAACATTCTACTTTACTGCAATTACAGTTTTCAGGAGTGACAGCTGCTGATTATTATAGAAAAAATTGCTTCAGTGCTCTTTCATAAAATCTACATGTTCCCAAATCTAGCATTTCTTGAGATTGTATCCCGATTATGGCTTAAAGACATGTAGACCCACGTGAAAGGTCAAAATAAAATCTAAAGGTATTTTATAGAAATTAAATATCTTGGCCACTTTACAGCATCAGGGAGAAGGAACACTAGTATCCTGTGAATTATCTTTTCAACCAATTTTTTTGTTTTATTTGTCCAAATTGTTATTAAAAATATATAGAATGTATAGATTCTCCTTACAAGGAAAGGTTGGAATAGAAGATAATTTCTCAGGTCCATTTTATCTTTAAGGATGTAAGTGTATGTAATAAGTGACCCATGGGGCTAAAATGAGGACTCTTAGGGCTTGTCTAGAAGTCCGTCGGTCAGCTAGTATGCAGCTTCTGGGGAGGGGCCACCTTTCTCTGAAATAGTCAGAATGAAAAACAGATAGGTCATAGGTCATAGGATGGAATGATAGGGCTATCCTGGAGTCTAGGCTATTGGTCGCGGTTCCACAGCAGGTAGGTTGGTTCTTCTTATCAAAGATCAAAGGGAACAATTGGGCAGAATCCTTGGTAAAGGAAGGAAATGGAAATGTGTGGCTAATCCGTGCAGGGGTCACAAAGCTGCAAAAGGAATGTGTGTGTGGAGGGGATGGGATGGTCCCAAAAGATGGAGGCCACTTTGGGGACCCCTTTATATAAGCACATAGATCCTTAGGGGACAGTAAATGCTGGGTAAGTCAGAAAGGGTATTTCTAGGTTCCCTTCATATTTGAGGAATCAGACAGAACCTTAGAAGCTTATAGAGGAGAGGCTCTGTCAAGATGCAATTGAAAAGGGAGGAAACACACTAGTTATTTTAACAGAGGATTTCATAGACTCTGTTAAAGAGAGGACTGAGAAGACGAGGAGAGATGAGGTAACACAGAGGTCATCACTGCTACTGAAAGCAATGGCCACTCCTAGGCCTGCAGGAACAAATGGAAAAAGTTAGGGTTATCAGAACCTAAAATCTGTGAGCATGAGGCCTGTCGACCTGGGGCCAATACCTCTGAGGAGGCAGATACCAGTTGGCTGGAGCTGGTGCCCTTAAGGGGATGGAGAATAATACTGTAAATTGGAACAAACTGTTTCTGGAAACATCGGCTGCCAGGGCAAGGAAGCATGGCTGAGATGACACTGACAGGACCAGCAAGCACATGGAAAGAAATTCCATCCTGTGTCCTTCATGCCTCCACCATCATCTAGCACCCCTTACTGGCAGAGCCTGACAGGCAGACAGGTGGCAAAGGGGTGATGGGGTTTGCAGAGTTCCAGTCCCGGCATCAGAGGGCAGAGTACAGAAAACGAGGCCCGAACTGAGAGACTATGGTTTAGCAAGTAGGCTAATGTGACAATACACAAAATAGGGGGCTGTGGTCCTGAGTGAACGTAGGAAGAAAGGCAGCGGGATTGACATTGCTAACAGAGAGTAGTGGGAAGCCATGGAATATACCCTCATGTGAAAAATATTTAAGCCAGAAATGTTTTGGATGGGGCTCGATTTCAGCCCTTGTTCGGTGGAAAATTTTGCAAGGTTGCAGGGAAAGTCCTCATCTATTTATATGGGCCATTAAGAAAAAGAAGCTCCCGCATTTAGGTTTAGGTCAGAAAATAATTTAGAAAAATTTAACTTGCATACATCCAGTGGTGTTGGGATTTAGTTAATAAAACGCAATGGAAAATGATTAGGCGTTTCCTGATGTATCACTAGGTGAATTAGGAAGTTGATGCCCACTTGTCTTCTGAGTTTGAACAAATGGAGGTGGTGAGTAGGAACTGATAGACACAAATACTACATTTGTATTTGTGTTGTAACATACATTGGGAGACAGTTCGTGAAGCAATACTTCAGTACTTCCTTAAAATTCTCCTTGGATCCTCCGCGGCCATGCCCAATGCACCCTAGTGGCTCCTGGTCCTTTTTCTCTCATCTATGATCACTTGAATCATTCTGGACTTCCCTCGTATGAGGTTCCAATGCCCCGCCCCGCTCCCCTTACAGCAAAGGAAAGTCTGTTTCCACTTAGGGAAGATGCTCATTCCTGGCTTTCATGTAGAACCAAGGTATCAGCCACTCCATAAATGAGTCTTCTCTCTTTCCTCTTGATTCGACACCATGGAAGGAAGATTCATTTAGAGAAATGTATGATTATTTTGCAGCATCACTGATTCTGCTGAAATAGATTCTGAAGAGAGCTACCCAGAGCGACAGCCTCAGAGGAAGCAAGAGCTTCTGCTATTAAGCTGATCCGAAGCTCGGAAAAGATGCTCTTATGACCCGAATAGGATGCGTCATTAAAGGCACAACCTCAGTTCCAAATAGAAGATCAGAATTGGAACAAACTGATAACAATGAAATAATATTGCAAAAGCTTCTAAAGTATGCTCTTGGTTTTGTTTTACTCAATGGTGTCCTCTTTCAAGCTATCAGATCTGCTTTTTAATATTTATGCTTAAACAAATATTCCTAATTTTATAAAGTGCTAATAGAAAACCATGTGGTCATAACATAGTTGTGCTGGCGGTAGTGTACCTAATCTCAAGGCAAGTTCTTAAGAGCAGATGACCTTGTAAGCTTTGAACTTGCAGTTGGAAAGATCCAAATTAATGATAATAATGTATATAAGAAAAACATATTGAGAAAATTGTTCCCTCTTTTATTCCTGGCCATTTTCTGAAGCAAGCCCTACTAGTAATTTTTTTATTCATAGCTAGGCTCATGGCTATTTTCATGCCATGTGTCCTTATTAGACAAATCCAGGAAGTCATCATAAACTCTGTCACTTCTGAGTAATAAGGCTGGGCTGTGTTTCATCATAACCTTCAGCATTTATCATATCCAGAGGATGTAGAAACGTGTACTACAAAACAGTTGTCATACCTGTGGATAAGCGTTTTCCTCATCCGAAACCTGTTGGATTGGAGGTGTTAACGGCAAGGCAGAATTAAGCTCAATCAAGTTTCATCCAAAAAGAGTATACAAAATATTCTCTTGCAATATTTGCCTTAAAGTTTTCCAGCTGGGGCCTTCTCCTATTGTTTATGTGTTAAAGCTCCTGAAAGTATTTCCATTTTGAGCTTTTTACCCTTTAATTTGATCCTAGAGTTCCCACGGAAGAAACCTGTCCAAGAGTCTTAGATGCTGACCAACCATTCTGGGTTCCTGGAACCCGGGACTCCAGTGCTAAAACCAGGCAAGTTCCAGGCAAACCAAGATGAGCTGGTCAGCCTGCAGATGGATGGTTGCCCCTGGCAGGCCTTGACTAAAAAATTCTTCAGCAGGCTTCTTTGTCATCCAGATTCAATCTCTCTATATAACAACTTGTAGCGATAGCTTTTAGCAGGCTTTTTTGTTGTTTTTGTTATGTAAAAGCAGGCGATTTTGTTATGCAAATATATATTTTAATTGTTTAAGTCAGAGATCAGCAAATCCTGCCTATCACCAGTTTTTCACATTTTTTATTTTTATTTTTATTTTATAGGTTTTCATATTTTTAAATTAGTTTTTCAAAAAAGGTTATACAACAGAGATTTTTCTGTACCCCATTCTTCAAAGCCTAAAATATTTACTATCCGCTCCTTTACAGAAAAAAATTGTTGACCTCCAGTCTAAGATATATTTAGCTATAGAAATCTTACAGCCAAAGCACTGGGCCCCTTTTCCTGATATGAAAAGATGTATGTCTTAATTAAATTGCCAAAAATTCCTTTGTAAACTCTATATTGTTTTGCCACACAGTGCTTTATATATTTATGAGAAATAGAAAATGTTAAATTGCTCAACTTATAGTTATTTTTCTCTCTAACTTGAACAAAATTGTAGAAATCATATAACTAATCTCTCTCATTGTATAGCGAGTAAACCAGGGCTAGGGAGATATGAAGCATCTTGACAGAGCTCACTCACAGCTAGTGGACGAAAAAGCCAGAACTGGAACATCGCCTGGATTCCAGCATTCTTTGCATTATACCAAACTGCTGTCATTCAGGATGGCAATTGAAAAAATGAATCACTGTTAAATTGTTACATCTCAATGTATTCTCCTGGACAATTCACACTCCCGGCCCCCACAAGGCTAAGAAAGAGCGGTCATTACTATATCTATGGAACAATATTCTCCCAATTTACCTGCCAATTCAGTTAGTTGCCTGTGATAGTCTGTGCTTTAGAGCTGGGTTTCGGGCCAGCCTTCCCACCACAGAGGCACATTAGAATTGCCAGGTGTGTGTGTGTAGTTTTGTTGTAATACCATCCTCAGATATTCTGATTCGGCCAGTCTGATTGGAGCTTAAGAAATACTTATGTGTTTAGGTTACAATTGATTGTAATATGAACCACTGTGTTAGAATATATGACACTATGTTTTATAGAAAGTGAAACTATTTTTACAAATGGCGCAATAGCTTCACCAGAGAGCATAACTCTTATTTTGTAAGTGTCTCAGGACTGGTTGGTTCCTAAACAATAAAATAATTTCATTTGGAAACTTTAAAGGAAAACACTGTGTATTATATAGACTATATCATAAGATAATTGAAGATGGATTATGGCAATTCGATTTGGTTTCTAGTTTATGTTCCTCTTTATAGAATCTGTTATGATCATCTTCACTTTCTTTTCTGGCATCTAAAATCTACTTCACCCTGTGAAAAACACAGTTATTTAAATTGTATACCAATGGCTATAATAACCAGTGATTGATAGGCCCAAGTGTTTGGGATTTGGAGTAGTTTGGTCAATATATAGCTACGAGGATAGAACAAATGGCATCTAAGGAAAACAATATGTTTTTCTATACATCTCTATTTATGTGTATGTGTATGTGCATATGTAGGATTACAAATGTTCTGATTTGTAAATATTGTACTGAAAAAAACTGATTAAAACGTACTAACAAACCTACTATGACATTTGATTTTAAATATAAATTTGATTATGTATAAACGTGTGTGTGTGTTTGAACAATGCATATTATATCCCAATACATCACTTTCTAAGAGGTTATAAATATTTCCAAGTGAGGAGAAAGAATTCTTCAATCAAATTTTATGCCATTTGGAGTATATTTAAGACTCAGCTGAGTGTGAAGTAAAAGACATGTTGTTGGCTGTAAGAAAGTCAAATTATTGCATGGAGGAAAGTTTTTACCCCTCTGTGCTCAATATAAAATTATCTAAAATTTTACACCCACTGCATAGATCAAATCTTTCAAAGATATAGCCAAAGATGAGAAATTATCACTTAGGTCCTGTTTCTTTGTCAAAAACTATTCAATATTTTAAATATAGCAAGTGTGGGGATAGAAGTCTCCCAAGGTACTCATTTATCAATAGCAATTTGTCTCAATAAGAATTTGTAAATTATAATCACAAAAAAGTTTTCAGAGCAGAGTTTCTCAGCTATAGCAGTATTGACAGTTGGAGCCAAATAAATCTCTATGGTGTCGGCTGTCCTGTGCGTTGTCGAATGTTTAGCAGCATCCCTGACCTCAACCCACTAGATGCCAGTAGCACGCACACCCCTTAGTTGTGACAACTAAAAATGTCTGTGGACCCTGCCCAACGTCCACTGGGGGCAGAATCACCCGCAGTTGAGAACCACTGGTGTACAGTATAGAACACTGGCTTCACACTTCAGAGAAGGGAAATGTTTTAGGACAATGAGAATGTGAAGTTACTTTCTCATTAAATATCTTTTCTCCCTTTTGGCATAAAATAGTAAGATGGCCGACTCTTGAGAAGAGGTGCTGTGAGATCAACAGTGATTCGGTCTCTATGATGGTATTAGTAACTGCCAGCTGACTCTCCTATTTATCACCAAATTATGTTTCCAATAAGGCTTTCAAGTCTAAAAAAAAAAAGGAAAACTCTTCCGGTCATGATTGAAGTGAAAACTCAAAGTATGTCTTCATTTTAGCTAGAGAGATGTACCCTCCTTTTATAGTGTGTCCAGGAACTGTGCCTTTGGAGGGGGATGTGCAGTCTTGAGTCCAGATCAAGTGGTTGGGGGAAAGACTTTGGTCACCCAAGAAAACATGTCAACATCTGTCCATCACAGCAGCCCTTGCCCGATTACCATTTTTTCTGCTTCTGTGAGCACCAATGAGACAAAGCCATGGAGCTGTGTCCTTTGTTGCCTGCAGCATTTCCCACCACTGCACCATCTCTGATATGCTAATGAAGAACCCCAGGGTTTTGTGTGGCTGAAAAGGCTTTCAACAATCCCAACTTCTATCCAGAGACTCAGCCTGCTCTGAGAGGCTCCTCTTTCCAGGGTCCCTCCTTGCACCTTTTCTGTGAGCTTACTTGTGCTTAAGAAAGGACAATTAACCATCTGGCTGCCAGGCAAATGGACAGAGCATAAAACAGGATGAACCCGCACCTTGAAAACTGCCAAGTGTCACATGGTTGTCCAGTGCACTCTGGGGAGAAGCCATAAGCCGATGACTTGAATCCGAAAATGACCCAATGGCATTGGCTTGTAGTGACACTCTGATGCAAGAAATTCACTCGTTTTGATGCCTTACTGCCTGGTTCTTCATATAAATCTACCCACTGTGACTGCCGTGGTTTAAAAATACCTTAAGTAGGTGTCTAGAATCATAAGGTCATAGAATTATGAAATGTTAACTGGCAGAATTATCTTCTTTTCTCTCTTGGCACTGTTATTTGCTTATATTAAGTCTTCGATCTTTATCAATTGGATTGAAATCAACAGGTTTAAAAGGAATCTTGTAAGAATTCTTTTGCTAAAATTGTCTCTACTTTCTAGAATTCTTTAATGATCATTGTGTCTTTATTCATGCCAAGAACACCAATGTTTTTTTTTAAATCCAAAGAAATTCATACTCATAAACTTTTCCTGACTTTTCATTCCAAATTCTAAAAGTTGCTACTAACACTGTTAACCATTGCAAAGAAATACTGCTGCTCTCCATTAAAACCTAGAATGCCTGCTGCCCCAGTTTTATTTATTTATTGTGGTGCCAGACACTCTAACAGGCTATGAAGATGCAAAGAAAAACAAGGTATAGTTTTTGACCTTGGGAAAAACACAGTTATACTGAGGAGATAGTATGTGATATAATGTGGTAAGTACTTGATGAAACCGTACATTGTGTTATCCCAGCATTACAAAAGAGGGGGAAAGTCAAGGAAGGCTTCCTGAAGGGGGTGACTGAATGGAGCACCAGTCACGAGCGAGACAGAGTGTTACATATCAAAGGGAAGAGAAAAGAAATGTAAGCTATAACTGTGGGTTTAACAACACAGAGAAAGTACTTTTTAGAGAGGGTCAAGAATATGCCAGGAAAGAAATGCTGTGTAGCTGTAATGCTAAGCTGGTTCTTTCTGTTTTTTTTTTTTTTTTCCATTTAAATGTTCTTTCTCTTGAGACATTTGTGTTTAACTGATATGAGATGAAATCCACATAAGAGAACAATACATTTCCTCTTTATTTTCTTTCTTACTCTGTGATGATCACTGCATCACATATAACCCTTAAAAGAATTAATCTCCTATCCCTGTAAAGAGCCCTCTAGTCACCAGATACGCTTATTCTGCTCAGAAAATATAAGGCAGGTGTTCTTACCCAAAAGAGATGCTGTCAGTTTCTCGGAGGTGTGGGTTGTTGGAATTCTGTGGTGCTGCATGTGTCTAATCATGCCATTTCATTCATTAGTCGGTTGATTATTTCACTTGAAATTGTGAGTGCCTACATTGTGTTAGCTAGTCTTTGGTGATGCAAAGAGGAATAAAGCCACTCCTTGGCCTTCGGGAGCTCTGAGTTGGCACAGGAGACACATGGAAACAACTACGTATGAGAAAAGGTGACAAGTATGTGACAGACAAGTATTCAAGTAGAGTAGGGCAACAGTGAATGGAGCAATTGTTTGGGACCTGGAGGGCTTGAGTGGGAAGGGGATTTGGACAGCTATTTGAACTGAACCGGAAGGTCAAGTATGAGTTTTCCAAGTAAAGAAGTTAGAGAAAGGGAAAAACAAAAACAAAAAAGGACGCAGGCAAAGGCTTGGAAGTCAAGAAGTACATTGGTCTCTCCAGTAAAGTAATGAACTGTATGAAGGAGACTGAGGAACAAAGAAGGGTTTGGAAGAGATGGCTGGGGTTAGATGGTGAAGTATCTTAAATGCCAAACTAACATGGTTGAAACTGATCCTAGCATCAGTGGGTGCTAACAGAGGTTTTTAAGCATTAGCGTCGCCATAAACTCTATGGTTCAACAATGCTGTCCAATGGAACTTTGCAATGTTGAAAATGTTGTACATCTGCATTCAAATATGGTTACCACGAGCACACGTGACTATTGAGCAAGTAATGTGCCTAGTGTGAAGGAGCTGCTGAATTTGTACTTTTGTTTCATTTAAATTAACTTGTTTATATTGGAATGCCTAAAGCTAGAACGCTATCCTGGTAGGAATACAGACAGGAGGGGAGGAGGCTGCCCAGAGGAAAAAAAATGACTTGATAGAGAGGAATAATTCACCTCCCTTCTCTTTCAGAGATAGATCTTTAACATCATATAAAGAATTTTGACCATGGATTTGTGTATATTCACATATAGGCTATAGATAACACAGGGTCGATTTAGTCTGGATGTCTGTAATGGAGAGGCAAGATATTTCAGTGGACAGCTGTGGAAGAGCACTGATCCCACCGCTAGTCTGAGGCTAGGACATCCAAGAGCTCTTCCATTTCTTCATTTGTATTCCAGAGAGCTGAACTTGGCAACCCCCACTCACCCACCCACCATACTATCTTGTACTCGCCAGTGAACCGCATTCTGCACGTGGCGGACATGACAGTGACTCTCAGTGGAGTGTGTATAAAGGGCAATATCTGGAGACACTTTGAGTTGTCACAGCTTGGGGAAAACTGCCACTGGCATCTAGTGGGTAAAGCCCCAGGATCCCGTTCAACATCCTAAAATGCACAAGAGAGCACCCACCCCTGCCCAGCAAAGAATGACTCAGCCCAAAATCTCCCAAGCACTGAGGGGAAGAAATTCTGGTCCAGGGCACTGGTTCTCAAGGTTCAACGTCCATTAGAGTTATTTGGGAAACTTAAAAAATCCTAGTGTCCTTGGCCTTCCGCAGGCCTACTCCATCAGAAACCTTGAGGGTGGGGCCCAGCCAGGCATGGGTGCTTCTGAAGAGTTGTTGAGATGATTCTAATATGCAGCCTGAGTTGAGAACTAAGTACTAGCAAAGCAAGAGAATGCTGTGTGTGACATCCTATACCCCCAAACATGTGACTCCTGTAAGCGTGCATTCTGTACCTCTCATGAAGGCTTCTGGCAAAACTGCATCCCCATCTCCTTCCTGCACCCTGCCTTTTTACTTAGTCAATTTCCCACTGAGGGTTGGGGGTGAGGTGCTCCTGAAACTTGTCGGACAAAGATAGGTTTGGGCTTTGCCTATCAAATGACAGGATTAGAGCTGGCTTCACTGGTAAACCGCCCCACGCAGTATTTCTCACCCGTCAGGGGAAACCTGAGTTAAAAATGGTAACAGGAAAGCTAGTTGAGGGAGATAATTAACAACTATTAGTTCTTTGGCAGCTGTATTCAGATTACATGGCATTCCTCAGTAGCAGGAAAGGCCGGCCTTATATCAAATCTATTTAGTTTAATGAAGTGGAAAAGAACACTTGTTTTTGCATTTTTTTTTAAGGTGGAAAAAACACACGTTCTGAAGTCGCCCTTGCTAATTTGTTGAAATGTCATTGGAAAAGATATTTCAACAGAAGAAAAAGGTTCCATAGTTTTTGTAAGAGATCAAAACATATTGCCTACATTATCCTTTAATTGTCAAGACACCAAAGGGAACTTTCTCACTCTAGTTTCACTGAAAGCTAACAGCTTAGGGGCCAAATTCTCTGGGTGGCCAAGTACAACAGTCCAGAGGTTCAAGGCTTTCATTGTTGGTCCCCTGGGACCTTGGAAAAGACAAGCCTTTGGCACACAAGGCTTTGGGTTTTAGTTGTTTTATTCTTCACCAGGAGGGTGATTTGCCAGAGGTCATGTAAACTCTAAGCACCCTAGTTACACCTGCTTGCTTGGTAGCAGCTCACAAGGCTCTCAGGATGCTCCTGTATGCTATATCCGTCTGTCTAGGGCAGCAGTTGGCCATCCCTTGGGGCATTCATTCATGTGGAGAGGTGGCTGGTCAGCACAAGAACGTTCCAGCTGGAGTTGGGCACCGTCCCTGACTCTGTCACCTTCAACTCTCAAATATCACCTACTTAAGACCACAGTTTCTCAGCCTATGCATGGTTGACAATTGAGACTGGATGGTATTTGGTATAGGTGGGCTGTCCTGTGCATTGCAAGATATTTAGCAGCCTCCTTGATCTCGACCCACTAGGTGCCAGTAATGCTCCCCAGTGGTGACAACCAAAAATTCTGCAAACATTGCCAATGTCTCATGGGGGCAAAAATCGCCCTCAGTTCAGAACCTCTGGTGCAGACTTACCAGCGGCTAGCCAATAGTTCCACTCGGAAAACGCTGGAGAGTTTGTGTGTGTGAACCAATGAGGGAGGAGAGTGATAGGATCTGAGTAGGGCCCTCAGCAGCTATGTGCTAAGTGGGGAGGAAGACACAAGAGATTCTACACCAAATCCACGGCACTAGTCCAGGCAAGAGGGGATGAGGGCCTAGACGGAGATTCTAGTGGTGGGAGTGAGAGAGAAGGATGGACTGGAGAAGTGTTTGGAGAGAGCCACCAGGACAAGTTGATGAACTAGAAAGGAGGTGTATGGAAAGGATCAGCATCCCAAATAGCTCTTAGGTTGTTGGCCCTCAGTGCCATGTAGTGGTACCCAGGATATTGGAATGAAAACTGGTGGAACGGAGAGGGGGTTCAAGGGAGGAGTGTGGGTCACGAGACCTGCTTTGGGCATGTTAAGTTTGAGGTCTGATAGACAGTCCCCCAGAAGTGGCGAGGAGGCGACAAGGTCTCAGAGTCTTAGACTCAGGGGAGAGGAGTTGGGGACATGAATATGGTCGGAATGAAGATTCTATTTAAAGCTTTGAGGAAGCAAATGTAGGTGGAAAAGAATTGAGGACTTCTTACTCTTGGCAGCTCTGTAATTTCAAACCGTTTTCAGCTCCTCCCCCAACAGACTAGAGGCAGCAGATTAGAAGTGAGAAAAGGTCCCTACAATGGCCTGATTGAGCCAGAAGCCCAGTTACATTTGAATTTCAGGTAAACATGGAATAATTTTTACTTAAGTCTGTTTGGCACATACATATTTCATCTGGCAACCCGAAATGGAGGCCAACACACCACAGAAAGGTGGCAATGTTTGATGGCCATGATATGTGCCTTATGACAGAGCAAATGGAACAATGCTTGATTCCTTCTTTATAGAAGAAGCTTCAGAATCATCTGGGATGCTGAAAACATAAAAAAGCAGAATTTTAGGCCCTACGCAGAATCACTGAGTCAGAATCTGCATAGGGGTCTTGGGGTAATTGGCACACACATCAAAGTTTGAGAAAGGGTGTATTATACTACCTAGAAAATGGCCCCAGGAAATCCCAATGTCAAGCAACAAGCAACGTTAAAGACCGGTAGGAATACGGTGTGCATGAAGACACAGGAGACTGTTAAAGCAATGACCTCTTCCTTTGAATAATGCTTTAGTGGTTGAAGTGTTTTTGCATATACCAGCTCAATTATAACCAGGAGGGTTCTACTCCATCATAGTACAATTATGTTCATACAGAGTCGAGCTTCTCTAACCCTGCTCCTTAGCGCAAGGCTGTGGGTCCCTGTCCAGGGCCCAGCACAGCCATGCGAGAATGTGACAGTCAACAGCGGTTCCCACACTTGCTATACTTCTGGTTTCTTTAAGTTTTCTCCAGTGACAGCTGCTTCAGCAGCATCCCAGCAAGCTCATCAGCTATGTGCCCAGTGAAACCGCAACGAAAATAGTAACTGCTGACCACCGACTGCCTGCCACGTCAAATAGGGACTATTCTTCTCATTTTGAGGATAATAAAACTGAAGTCCAGAGAAGTTTAATCGTTAACACACTCTTCAAATGCAAGTGGAAAACGATAGAGAGAAACAAGTCTCAAAGAGAAGACTGCAATTCCCTCTGTGCATTAGCAGTTTACTGGGAAGAGGAATGGGGTTAATCTGGTCATTTACACACTATGATCACTTAAGTGGCACAACGGGAACCAGAACTCCACCCTGCCTGTGAATCCCTCTAGATCAGTAATGCCCACCTAGGCTGCACTTTGTATCTTGGGGGGCCTTCAACCCATTCATTGACAGGGCACACTCCAGCCCAGGGATCAGGATCTCGGGGTGGCGGGGGGGACTCTAGAATAGAGAAGCACTATTTTATTTTCTATGGCCAATGGCCAGTCTTATCCCGTCCACCCCTCCCACCCCCCAAACTAAGGCCACAGATACAGCTTTCTTCCTCAAATCTGCACTCAACATAAATTAAGCAGCCAGGCTGGAGGAAGGCCTCTCTACAGATGTTTAAAGTTTATGTCACAAGCAAAGAGACCAGCTTTTCCCTGAACAGCCGAATCCCACTCCCACCTGCCACCAGCTTTTCAAGAGACAAGACAAGGAGCTTCAGTTTCTCTTTCTAGAAGGCTCTCTGACCAGAACTCACTGTTCCTGTGGCGCAGCTTTCAGAATCCCATGTGTGTACTTCTATTTAAAAGTTGTCAGTCTACAAATGCTCGAGGGAGCAGACAATCTGGTTTCGCCTTCACTTTTAGTTTGTACTGGAAATACATTTCCATGTTTTATCTGATAAGTGGAGACAGGACCCCGCAGAAAGGAGGCCTGGGAGGAGACAGTCGGAAACAAAGTTGTCACTCAGCCCACGTGCACAAGTACATCTGACTGGATGGTTAAATATTGAGGTATGCGACTTCAGTGCCAATTAGGAAATAAACACTGACCTGAGGTACACCAGTGTTCTCCTTCCCCGGGGTCACTGCGCCAGCCACCTGTGGCCCAGCAGGGGTCTGCAGGATAGCACAGTCAAATCGTCTGAATATTATCCCTGGGTAAAGTTGAAAGTGACCTGGGTTTTATCTGGCTCCATCCTTTATACATCTTGTCATGAAGTCTTAGTTTCCTCACCTGCAAAGCATGAAGTTTAGAGTAACTGTTTACAAAGTGGACTCTCTCATTCCCAACTCGCCCTTAATCCACCAGCTCAGGCTCTTTCTTCTCTGTCAGGCCTATAAAATTGTTCAGAAAACCCAGCCATAGCTTAGTCCCCTATAGGGCTGGGAGCTGTGGCTTCTTCTTTTGGGGGTGCTGTGGTCGTGGTGGTTGTTCGGGATGTTAAACTTTTTATCACACATCACATTTGGGAAATCTATTTCTAACACGCTCCTATTTCCCCTGAAACCACAACCACCATTGTATTCTATGACTCCTTGATGCTCTTTAAAGCCTGGGTCTCTTTCCTGTGTGCCTTCCCCACTGTGCAATGGAGACTTCGCCTAATACTCAGATCGCCACTCTGGTTCTCTGTTTCCGTGGCTTATCCCTGTTGGGCAGGTGATCAACATTTTGGGGCTTTTTGTTCTGTGGCTAGAAATGATGAACTTTCTGTGTCTGTGTCACAAGTAGATTCCCTTTCATTTCTCAGCAGCATTAAATTCAGTACGTTATGGTCAGTTGCTGTCCCCCTACCTCAGGGTCCCTCTCTACCTATCAAGAGCTGGAATTCAAGCTTAACTGTTTTGTCTTCATAACTATGTGTTGCCACATTTGATGACACAATATTATGCCACTGATCTGAGTGCAGAATGATATTCTATCACTTCTGCCATATTCTATTTGCCAACAGCAAATTGCTAGGTTCATCCCTCACTCAAGGGGAGGGGACTACATAGAGTGTGACCACTAGGAAGTAGGGATTATTGGGGCATTGTAGAAGCTGCTAACCACAGCGTAATAGTGCGACATGGCTTGAAATTATGAAATTCCTATGGATTTAGGCAGCAAGATTACTATTCTTTACCATTTTATTCCCAAACATCAAAACCACTCAAAAAAATGAGAGAAATTTAGGATAGAACTGTATGTAAGAGGTAACAAGTCCACCAGAATGCCTAAAATGACTATTTTCTGGGATAAAAATAGCTTTACAAAATGCCTTCATAAGACTCTATTAAAAAAAATTTAGAGTAAAAAAGGGCATTATTCAATAAAATATCATCATGCCCTACATTTTAAGGGCAAAGGCATTTTAAGGCTAGGAAGGCTTTCATAGAGTGAAAACACAAAGAAAATTTTGATTCCTTTTCGCTTTATGCACTAAGCATTGTTTAAAGCATCATTCAATTTTATTTGACCTATTAAATCAGTGAATACACATGCACTTCCACCATATATATTTATACGGAACAAGGAAACTTATGGTCCCAGACTCTCTCCACTGAAGACCAAACTTTTCTAATACCTGCCTTTTCAGTGGCTCTTTACAAAGGAAGCACTGTGTCCATATTGCCTTCCTAGGCAATCACTTCCTTTGATTTCCTTTCTGGGATGTAATAACCAGTTGTTTCCTTCCCCAAGACATTTTTCTATTAAAACTAATGTTGTTTAATGCCTTCCATGGGGTTCGCTTCATGTCAGAGCACTGGTTCTCAACAGGGGTGATTCTGTGCCCAGGGGACATTTGGTAATATTTGGAGACACCTATGGTTGTCATAACTTGGCAGGGAGTAAGGTGGAGGGTATTATTGACATCTAGTGGGTCAAGGCTAGGGACACTGCTAAACATTCTATAATGTCACAAGGCAGCCCCCCACATCAAAGACTTATTCAGCTCTAAATCTCACTGGTGCCAAGGTTGAGAAATTCTGAGTTAAGATCAGTGATTATTTATTTTCCTATTTGGAAGGAATTTAGCATCTTTTATTTGGTAGGGAATTTAATTCAACCTCAGGCTAACCTGGGTTCTGACTTTGCTTTTACCTTGCCCCGATTCTAATAGCTACAGTTCCTACACTCAACTCTCTACCTTGGTACCCCAGGTATCCTACACCTTGGATCCCATATCTTGCTCCTGGGTAGTTCTTGCTTGTACAAACCCTGCTGGAGCTACCAATTCAGAACCTATGCTCCGAGAGAATCCTGCCCCTGATTCACAAGCAGTGTGAGCCCAAGCTGATGTCTTAACTGCTCTTTTTAGCCGACCTCTTCCTTATCACCTGCTGGCTTCTGCATATCACTCAATCCTTTCTGGCACTCACTGCCAGTTTGTCTGCTGGCCCACCATTTCCAATCCACTCCCATTTCATGCTATTTGCTCCACTTTCTGATGCTAAATGTCTAGTGTCTCCCAGACGTTCTATAGCTCCTTGGACATGGTACAGCTCTCTGAACTTCACCTCAGACAGTTAAACACGGTCTGGTCCAAACTTCTGTTCTCTGCCAGTCTAAAAGTCTAGTTTCTAAGGCCTTGCTTCTCCTCGTCTGGTCCTTCTTACTGCCTGATGACCTCCTGTTGTGACTCATGATATAGATCCAGCTATACATGAGTTATGCCAGAGTAGTCAATAAAATCATAGAAAATGAATTCATTAAACAGACGATGACTGGTTTTATGGAGGTAAAAATGGCAACCAGTAGAGCCTTTTGCCTGAATTTTTTAATTTTCCAAAGGTTTTTTGATTGGGTTTTTGTTTTGTTTGCTTGTTTTTTTTTTTGTTTGTTTGTTCTTGTTTTTGCTTGAGTTATATTGTATGGGTCCAAATACACCATCTCAAAATATGCTACTTTGGCAAAGGGATTATTTTGAGCTGAAGAAAATCGAGAATCAGTGGATCAAAACAAAAGATGAAAAAGAAGGAAAAACCAAACCAAACCAAAACAAAAACTCTCTGCCCTCCCTTCCATTTGCCTAAAAGCAAGACATAAAATTCCACTTGTAAAGTGTCTCCCTTCTCATATCAGGAAGAGGAGGACAACTCTTAGACTCTTATTCACTGGGGACAATTCTAGACTCTTCTCAACCCAAAGACAGTACTGAGAGGTATCTACATAACAAACTTTACTAAATAACTATTATCTTCCATTAGTTTTCTCCCATATATTTACTTTCCCACACTTTGCCACCTCTTAAAGTCTTAACCTTTTTTCTGTTTGTCTTGTCACTTTTCTACAAATTTGTTGTTCTTTGTTTAGATGCTATATAAGCCCTAGGTTCTAACCACCTCTTTGAGTTACTCATCACTGAGTTTCTCCTGCATATATGTGCTCTGCTTGTGTTAATAAACTGTTTTTCTCTTGTTAATCTATCCTTTGTCTGTTTAATTTCCAGGGCTCCAACTGCAGAACCTAGGAGGGCAGTGAAAAAAATTGTTTTTCTCCCCTACAATAGACACACTTGAAAAGCTGGCTCTAGTGTGTTTATGAAGCTTTCTTAAGAGCCCATTCTGAAGCTTATTGTCTCAGTTAAAAAGAGAGAAGGGCCATCGAAAGCCAAGAAGGAATACTAGGAGCAATGATGACTAGATGTAATATGGTATCCTGGATGGAATCCTTGAACAGAAAGAAGACATTAGTGGAAAAACTAGTAAAATCCAAATAAAACCTGAGGTTTGGTTAATTGTAATACACCAATGTCAGTTTCTTCATTTTGACAGATATGCACGGTCATGAAAGATGTTTACCATGGCAGAATTGTGGAAGGACTTAAAAAAATAAATGCAAAGGGGAAGTTTGGGGAATTTTTAAACTGTGAAGAAACCCCGTAAAAAATGATAAGGATAGAGTTTTTGTTTTGTTTTCAAAAGGATGTGATTCCAAGACCACTTCTGTTTCCTCCCCCGTCCAGATGCTATGTCTTAGGTCAAGACTGTGAGGTAAGCATTTTTTTTTTCAAGAGAACCATACAGTTAGTTCTTTCTAGCTCATTCTTCCTAGCTCAGAATTGTTTCAAACCGATGTTTCCATGCAACCATTTGGGGACAGGATCCATTTCTATGCTGAGAAACTCACACCCACTCTTGCATATCTGTGTTAATTTCTTTCACATAGATCAATTTCTATTGCAACAATAGTCTTCCAATCACAAACACATGAAGCCCTTGCCTCAGTGGCCTAACAGAAGTGTGTGTTGTTGTCAGAAAGGGTTGGCCAGACACCTAGATGAAGAAAGATATGAATTTCACTTCATGGTATTTTTAGTGAATCCAAGTAAGCAAGTGCCTTTCCCATTTATTCCAGATGGCCACTGCTGGAGACTTAACCACTGGAGGGGCAGGTACACATGCCCTTGGCAAACTCATTGGGTAAGAACTAGAATGAACCCTTCTTCCATGTCACTGCCAGATTGTCAAACAATGTGTTCAACACAATCTCTCTTAAATATGATATTTTCCTGCTGCTAGGAAGAGGCCAAGCATACTTTTGGTGGGAATAAACTTTTCAGCAAGTAAATTATTACTGAAAGTTTTCCCTAAGGTGTTTTCTAGGGTGATGTGAGAAAGCACAGTCAAGGGTATTTTGAACATGTTGTCTCTCTGTGGGATAATAAGGAAAATATTTAAGAAGTGGCTGCTGTTTTATGAAACATGTGTTTGTTCTCTTCAAGAAAGACTGGGATAGGTCTTTAAAATGGAGGATCTGATTTTCATTCAAGAGCATGCCTATTTTTAAAGCATTTGCTTAACCAATATTAGAATATTATTATAGAAAATGAAACTGATCCAAATGAAACTGTCTCCCTTGCAATATAAAAGCACCAATCTATAAATGGGTCAAGAAAAATCAATAAATAAACCTGGATTCATTATGAAGTCACTGACAATACAATTATTGGTCAGAATTTGAAATGATAAAGAAAAATGATAAAAATAAGGTGCTATTTCTTTTCTTTACGATCATGTTGCTCTCATGCTGTGAATAGCATTCTAATTCTTTACCGGCTTGTCTCTGCCAGGCAGACCAGCATGCATATGCTACGGTGCTAGACAAGGAAAAGTCAACATCCATGATGTGTACACACCACAGGCCTTAGGGATATAGTCTTTGTGGGATTCATCAGTTATGAGGTTGAGGTTCTTGATTTCTCTATAGAGTTCCAGAACCCTCCTTTGAGGCTGTTTCAGCATTTGGCATCACAAGCCACAGAGATCAAGAGAATGAGAACTGTCTCCATAAGAATGCCCACCACAAGTAGTTATTGGCATTTTCAATTACATAATATCAATGATACTGTGGAATCCTGGATTTGTCAATCTTAGCACTGTTGACATTTGGGGCCAGATAATTCTATGTTATAGGGGCTGTGCTATGCATTGTAGGATGCTTAACAGCATCCCTGGCCTTTATTGACTAGATGCCATTAACACCTCCAAGGTATGACAACCAGATTGTCTCCAGACATTGCCAGATGTCCTCTGGGGGTGACAATGACCCATGCCCAGGCCCCCTTCCTTACTTTAATCTTTGAGCACCACTGCTGTAGTTAACAAGGCAGAAATACCTGACCCAGAGTTTCTAGGAAAGAGACTAAAAACATAAAACACAAAGAATAGTGCTTCAGGTTTAAATGCTTTAAAAACCCCATGTTACTGTCTTTTTAAGACAAACAAGATGCTGTAAATGCAGGCAATAAGGCAAGCCCATGGGATCTCTGCATAGAGATGGCCATAATCTAAGCATGAATCAAAGCACCAAACTGTGCTAGTGGTGATTGTGTGCTTCACTACTATGCACTTGTAGGAAAAACAAATGTCAGTGAAAATCATTACTTAAACTGCATTTCAACCTTGAGCACACATCTTAAATTTTGTGTGACAAAATGAGAAGTCTAAATCACTTTTGCTGCATACCAATGTTCATATCATGTCTCAAGGAAAAGCACTCAATGACTGTTTGAGGTACCAATATTTGAATTGCCAGCTAAACTAGCTACTGCTTTTGTATAATAGTATTTTTAACTTGAAAAGGAAACTGACAACTACTGATTTTGAGACTCGGGGATTAGGCAGACAGTTTCTCAAAAATGAACAAAATGAGCCTATCACTTTATTCAAAACAATTGGAAGTATTTGCTGTCTGTAAAATTTGAGTTTTGAAGTGATCATTAAAATTTTAGAAAACTTGGATCTGCCCCCATGGGCTTGACAGCTTTATAATCCTTAAAAGAGGTCTCTAAGGAGACCAGTGGCATTATTACTGAGTGTGGCGTGCATGTGTGTGTGTGTGTGTGTGTGTGTGTGTGTGTGTGTGTGTGTAAGGAGGAGCTGCAAAACTCAATGAACAAAGATTTCCCAAATGACCAACATATGATATTACAAAGTCATGCATGGGTAAAATATCCACTCAAAATATAAAAGTAATCAATGACTTTCAATGTAACAGAGTATGAAAATTTCATTATTATGATTTCAAATCTCATGATGCCTCTTTCCTTTAAGAAACTACCACTTGTCTCAATTTGGCACAGTACCAAAGAAGAATACCCACAATTATCTGAAAAAGCTTTTAATTATTTCTCCCATTTTCAACTATGTATCTGTATAAGGCTGGGATTTCTCCATATTTTCCAACCAAAACAATGATCCACAATACAATGAGTACAGAAGCAAATCTGAGAATCCAGCTGCTTCTATTAAGGCAGACATTAAAGAGATTGTAAAAATGTATGCCGATACCATTCTTCTCAATAATTTATTATTTTATTTTAGAAAATAGTTATTTTCATAAAATTGTGTTATGTTAACATGTAATGGGTTTATTATTGTTATTTTAAATAAACTAATATTTAAAATTTTCTCTTAGTTTTCATTTCTAATATAGTAAACATTGATTGATTAAATCCATGTAAACACAAGCTCTTTGATGTCTTCAATAATTCTTTTTTTTTCAAGCAAGGCAACCTTTGGTTGATCTCACTGTTTGCAAGGACCTTGTCAGTTTACGATCCCTTATTTTTTACACCTACAGCACCTGGTCTTCCTAGGTGGTCTCCCATCCAAGTATTAACCAGGCCCGACCCTGCTTAGCTTCTGAGATCAGACAGGATCAGGCTTGTTCAGGGTGGCATGGCCCCAGACTTCAATGATTCTTAAGACTCTACATGTCTCCCAAGACCAAAATGTTTGAGAACTACTGATTTATAGTATAAAGATTTCTGTTTTAAAATTTTGAAGTTGCTGATACTGTTACAAAGGGGTTAATATTCAAAATATGTAAGGAACTCATACAATTCAAGAGCAAAAAAAAAACCAGTCTGATTGTAAAATGGACAGAGAGCCTGAATGGATATTTTTCTAAATAAGACACATAAAAGACCAATAGGTACATGAGAAGATGCTCAACATCACTATCATTGGGAAAATGCGAGTCAAACCCACAACTGAGATATTATCTCACACTTGTTAGAAGGGCTATTATCAAAAAGACAAGAGAAAAAGCGTTGGCGAGGGTGTGGAGGAAAGGGAACCCTTGTGCACTGTTGATGGGAATGTAAATTGGTACAGCCACTATGGAAAATAGTATAAATTATAAATTACAAAAGTGGAGAGCAGCCATTTGTACAGATATATGCACCTGTTTTAAAAAATGGGAATAGAATCCTATCAATTTGATGTCAAATGCCAGTTTCCAAGTATGCATAATATAAAGGTGAGAAAAAAGTCAAACGAGTAAATGTCAATATAAGGACAACTCTCATTCATTTGAACTATTCAGTGACTAATAACTACTAATCACAAATTAAAATACTTTTTCAATCTTGAAAAAGAATCTGATAAGATTGTCATATTATTCTTCTTCATATTTTATGTTTGAAATATTTTATAAAGATGCAAACCACATTGGTAATTTGGGGAAACAGTGATATTCAAAATGGAAAGAGAAGGGTAAAGACTCCCAAAGAATACAATTTTTTTTAATTAATTAATTTTTTATGGTGACATTGGTTAACGAAATCCAATAAGTTTCAGCTGTACACTTTGACAGTAAGGCATATATATATTTACACTGTGTGTTCACCTCCCATAGTTAGATTTCTTTCTATCACCACGTATTTGACCCCCCAAATAATACAATTTTAATAAAATTTCTTCTTTACCCACATGCTTTTATAATTTTTCCTGAACACATAATGTAATATATTTTATCCTAGTGCCAGGCCTCTCCTTTCTGACAGTTTTCAGACCCATTTCCACATCTACTTAGGGAAAGACATCAAAGGACAAGAGATGCCCAATTCTCAAGACTCTGCCTGGGGTGTCTCTCAGAACTTCCTGCCAGAGCTCCTGCAAGTGTTCAGCCACCTGCTCTCCACACACACTGATGACCAGAGAGACTATTTTTAATTAAGGATTGACTGCTAAAGGAAGCTTAGTCAGTTCAGGGGCAAAGATCTGGTTTCGAAGCATAAAGACAGTTGCCCCAGAACAGACACCCTTGACTTTAGATACACGTTTTGACTTCTGAGAACTTCTACCCTCTCCGCTCTACAGAAGTGGTCAAACACATTTGTCTTTTGTGGTTGGTGGAGATGCTGACAGAGGTGATAAAAATGCAGCCTAACACTTTTAGTTCTTAACCCTATTACTGTCCGAAATGTTTTCTAAGGGAGTTTGTTTTATTATATGGGGTTTTATTTTAGGTATGATGAACATATAATGAAACACAAATCTTCAATGTACCATTCCATGCATTCTGACAAATGCATAGCGCAACACCTACTCCAAACCCCTATGAATATGGATCATTACTTTCACTCCAGAAAGTTCTCTTTTGCCCCTTCCTTCCCAGCCAAAAACACCCTCTCCTTTTGGGAGGCAGTAACTGTTGGGGAAGCAGGAGGCAAGTTTTTGAGAGTCCTTATTCATCAATGAGTTGAGTTGTGGATTTAGACAAAGGGACTCTGCTCAGGCTTGAACTGGAGGCCAAATTGTCAAAAGGCAGCTTTTGATTAAGGCCTAACTGACATCTATTTTCCCCAGAGTTGGTTCTGTTTTTATGGACATAACCCCAGCCCTATATCCAGCAGATGTCAATGCTTAAGGGCTAGAGAGGAAAAAAAATATAGCTAAGTAAGGAAATCAAGACTCAAACTATAAAAACCAGCTCTTACTTAGAACTTACCATTTTTATGTCTATGTTTTATATCAAGAGTCCACAGACTGGGGATCTAAATTTCCAGCCTATCTGCTACCTGGACTAGCTATGATCTTGGATAAATTACTTCACATCCCTGAACTTCTTCCAGCTATAAAGTGAATATCATTGTATTGATTTCCACTAGAATGAGTAGCAAAAATCTCACAGCCGTGATATTTGGGATGATGACTTGTTTACATGTACCTAGTTTTCTTCAGCTTCAAGGAAAGAAAAAGTAGCCCTGGTCTGTGATATCTAATGAAATGAAAGCAAACTCCTTCAATATATTGTAAGAGGTGTCAAAGAGCAAGTTCAATGACAAAAATCAGCCTGAAACTTACAGGCCATTTCACGGGGGCTGACAGAGTTTCCAGCCTTTTATGCATTATTGAATAAATCTGGTCATTCTATATTTCCTGTTGGATTATTTTTCAGAAGTCATTATTCATAAATACACAAAAAAGCAATGCTGCCTTCTCAACTCTGTTGAAGTCACTCTTATATTGTTTTGTTCATTGGAATGTTCAGGAAAGATTCATTTTTATTTGGTTCATATGATAAAATAGCTACAAATGGGAATGACTCCCAAACAGTACTTTGTTCCCAAAGAATCACACACCAGAACATTGAGTGGGCTGACTTCTGTGCTGGCAACTCAGCTGCACTGTTTGTTCTCACAAAGCCAGTTCTCCCCAGGAGCGGGTCCCTCTCTTTGGCAGCCTGGAGTCTCCTTTCCCTCCCGTCAGAATCTTTATACCCTGTGTGGCCTTCACTTCCATCCCTTCTTCCTACCTCTCTCCTGCCCACAAGGATTCAAATAGAACCTCAAAGTGACTATCCCCAGCCCAAAAGCAATCAAAAAGCCAAATAAGCAAATCTTGAGGTATAGAAAGTGTTCTCTCCTCTCAGGCTCCATCTGTTTCCAGGTGAACTCTGTCTGCCGTAGGAGACAAGTTCACGGTGAACTCATGTTTTACCCATTTGGTGCCTCCCAAGACTCTGCAAACCTGAGGTGGATCACGGAGAGTGTCCCGGCCTGTAATGGGGACTCACACCCTCAGTGCGTGGCTGGAATTTGAGAGAGTGGGAACACTCCAGAGAGATTTAGGGGTTCACGCTTCCGATGCTTGATCTGGGGCTGGCAACGCCCATTCCCCCAGATGCAGTATTATCAGCTGGAACGGGACCCGTGTCCTTATAGACTTGACGATGCGTAACTCTTACCGAGGGTTTTGTGCGAATGCAGGTTCTGACACCACAGGTCTGAGCAGGGGAGGGGGCTGCATTTCTCACAGCTCCCCGGGGATCTGGATGCTTCTTCTGGTCTGCAAAGCACAATTTGAAGAGCCCATTCTGTGGCCATGCAAGGGGGAGGTGCTTGGCTTTTAAAAATCTCTTTAAATTCTCACAAAGTCCGACGAAGTGGGTATTACTCCACGCAAAGTGGAAAGGAACTTGGGCTCAGAGAGGTCAGGGGCGTGGCCGACGTCACACAGCTGGTGAGTGTTAAGGCTGAAATCTGAATTCAGGAGTATCTGGTCCTCCAATAAGGGAGGAGAGAGAATTAAAGTAGCGCTGCTCAGAGTGCGGTCCCCAGCCTAGCGGCAGCCGCATCACCTGAAAAAGTTTTCGAAATGCAAATTCTTGGGCCCCATCTGGGACCTACTCAGTCAGAAAGTCTGGGGGTGCCCCCTGCAATCTGTAGTCTAACAGCTCAGTCGCTTGGGTGATTCTGCTGCAGCTTCCACTTTGAGAAGCACCCAATTAGATAACTGCTCCCCAGACTTCGCTGTGCGGCCCAAATCGCCTGGGGATCCTGTTGCAAAGCAGATTCTGATTCGACAAGGAAATGGCACGAAATTGTGCATTTGCCACGCGCTCCCATATGCTGCCCGTGCTGCTGGTCTAGGGTCTCCGCTCTGAGCAGCGGGGAGTTGGCTGACCTTCCCGCCAGCCTGATGACTTCTGAGTTATCTTGGGGTTTTAGTCTTCACGCACAGCTGGGCGTGGAGAAAGCAGCAGAAGTTAATGGCAGAACTGGCTCAAACCAAAAAGCTTTGAATTCAATCAGAAATCCTAGGATAAGCAAGGCTACAGTGAAACCCTGAGAGACAAGATGGGCAGGAGCCTCAAACAGAACATTCTGTTGGGTTCAGCGCTGCCGTCAGAAGAGAGAGAGATTTCTCCTGCAAAGACCTGGCTCCCTGGGAGGGAGCCTATCAGTCCATCTTGTCCACGGACCAGCACCTCCAAAGAGCCAGTTTACTCTAATGAAATAATACCTGGGCCCCAAAGAACGTGCAGTTTCCTTGAGTTCCAAGTTCAGGTTCATGACTCAGAGGAGTAACAGTCAGAATTGCAGCATGTCCCTTGCAGTGCGATTTCCCAGGTGTGACAAACACACTTGGCTCCGTGTGACCTGGTCTGACTCCTTCTCCTCACTGTCAGGGGGACTCAAAGTCGCTAGAATCGGTGTGGTGTTTCCCCCCAAGAAAGACCTTTCTTCATCATGGGGACGAGAGTGTCTTGTTCTACCCGTCCGAGCTGAGCCTCTCATCTTTTTCCAAACAACACTGGATTTTCCTTCTAGAAATCCTTCTTTCAACACTCTGTTTCCTTTGGTGCCCCAAACCCCAAACTTTGCAAAACCAGAGATGTCAAATAATATAAACCTGCTTTGACTAGGACCTCCTCCTTTTGAATGAATCACTTCTTACCTTGAATTTTCCCTTCACTCTCGTGGCTGCCCACTGGCTTGTGTCTACTGATTATCCCAGGGGGCCACAAGGAAGAGGTACAATCCTTCATGTGCTGGTGGTGTAGATTTTCTATGTGAAAACATGGCTGCTCCATGTGCCAGCTACCATCCCCAGGGAGCAGGCACCTCTCCCAACAGCTGGGGAGCAAAGGCATCATTGCTGAGGGGGTTCTGAGAGGTTTTCCGGAGAACCCGCCCACTTAGAGGTCAGTTTCCTACCTGGTACTGATGCTCTTGCAGCTCATTTGAGCTCATTTGTATCTGTGTTCTCGTTGAACTTCCTTAGGCTACATCTTGAGGCTAGGATGAACATCTCTTTTGGGGGGAAGGTTTATTTTTTAAAAGATTTTTATTAAAATATAGCTGACACACAATATTGTATTAGTTTCAGGTGTACCTTCATCTCTTTACTTTTGAATCCATATGAACTGTTTCTTAAATCATCCCGTTAATCTAGATTAATTTTAATTATTTGTTCTGTACCTAGAACAGCCCTATCCCATAGAACTTTCCAGTTCTAAGAAAAATGTTCTAATATACATCGAGGTCCAGAGTGGGCCTCGATCCCCTGAGATTTGGCATCACAGTTGGCTTCCCTGGTACCAAGAGCACAGTCCCTGGTTTAATAGACCGAGTAGGAATGCAGAACCTGTTTAATCAGGAGTTTGATTGACGTCACTCCTCAAGAGGAAAGTCAGATGCTAGTTGTCTAGGCACTGGGCAATTTTCTCTGACTACATCACAGATCCATTCCACAAATTCACTAGGTCAGCAGTTTGCTGGACAGCAGACCAAATGGGATTAGCTGTGGCCTAGTTCAGTTTTGCGTGATCTCTAGTTTGGAATATTTCCTTAACAAGGCCAATGAGTCGCTGGGGTTTGCTTTTGGTATTTGACTTGAAGCAGAATAAATCAGATGACATTTGCCTCTGCATCCTATCTGACTTTCTGGCTCAAGGACATTTTAATTCATTTAATCTTTATTTTTATTTCCATTTTCAAAGTTCATAAATTTGACCCATGAACTGTTTAATTGTTAAAAGAAAATCTTTTCTTCCTCACAAGATATAATCTAATAAGATTCTCCAGTTGATTAGAATGGTCTTTTCACAAAAAAATAATAATAAGGTAAGGATGTTGCAACTGCTGAATTCTCTTCATCATTGAAAAAAGCGTATTTAACACTCGAAATCTTTAAGTTTTTAAAATTATTTAATAATATATTCTAGTCTTGGTAATGAGTACAATAATATTCATATTGAAAAAAAAAACCTGTTAAGTTTGCATCTAAGAAATGTTTGCAAAAATTCACGCCAGGTCAGCAATTTACTCAACGACAGGGATTTTCTGTGTCCTACTTCCGATATGTCTACTTACATAACCTTCCCCTACAGATAGAAGAATCATGTTGTAAATTAAATGTATCAGATAAACGGATGTGGGTCTTTCTCTTGATATGAACACTTAGTGCCAATTTTGTTTTTCCAGGAGGCATTCTTAGTAGGTCCTGAATTAGATTATTGAAAGTTTTTTTGAAATCAGTTTTAGTGCTCAGTATTTAACTATAGCCTTAGCCTTATTCCCATTATCTGAATACCAGCAATTCTGATAATGAGAACAGTGGCTGCTATGACAGCCAGGAGGAGCAACCAATCTTCGAGTCTATAAGCCCCTGGCTTTATCGTATGAATTAAACAGAGCAGTGCATGCATTTCAACACTTATCTATTCTTCCCGGAATAGAAGCAAAATGTCACACCTCACTGGAAATCTCCCCACTGTCTCACAGCAGTTTGGAATCTGAAAGCTAATTGTGCTTATAGCAGGGAGTGGAATGATGTAGATTAACTCAGTAGAAGACCGCCAGGGACAATCCCTCCCCCTTCTTTCTTTGAAAGGAAGTCTAGTTGTTTGAAATGCATGAAACCTATTTGACGATGAATTGCTATTTCAGTCACAGAAGGTAGTTCTAAATCTCAAAGTGGGAGAAGGGGTATTTATGATTTGTTAAGCTCAAATAAATGTTTCATGTTGAATTGCCGCATGAAACCATGAGGCAAATGAACGAGGAAAAAAAATGAAAATGTAGCTTCGTCGTCCTTCTAGTACATTTCAATACCAGATTTTAGTGTGATATACGGTGATGGTTGCCATAACAACGAGGCAATCCAGGGGTTGTGACTGTGCATATGAGGAAACTGGCTGCTCTGGTGAGAAATAACTGTCTTGTTCATAGTCATCTAGTTATTTCCCCTTCTACGTCTGTTATCTAGATTTGGTCTTTTAGAATTGCTGATCATCTATCTAAACTTTCAGTACTGAGCTTCTTCTTTTGATAATTTCCAGAATATTTGAGAAGAGGATAAATAAAGAAGGAAGGTGTCAGGTATCCCTGTTCTCCATGGCTTAAGAAATCAACATAATTGATGAGATGGAGTTGAAGCAAACCATATAATTAGGAAAAGGAGAAGCCCAAATAATTTTGAATGAAATAATGTGATGATAGATAATTATTCATCTAAATGATAAGAAGATTGCTTTAAAATAAAATATCACATACATGGTCAAGCGTAAAAATATTATTTCAGCAGATGGCATTTAGTATGTCGGCACTTGAGTGTGGGAACTTAGCTTGTTATTCTAAATGATTCGTAATTAAAACATATATTCACAACCAGCTTATGATAGGTACTGAGTCAAATCTAAACCATGAGAAAGATAGTAGAGACCTTTTTCTAGTAAAGTCTCAAACTTTTCAAAACGCTTAGTGAAAATGCTATCTTCCACACGTGTGTAACGATGACACATTTCTGGCATTATGTGGGGGCTCTTAAAGTCTGAAAACAAAAAGCTGGTGAAAATTTACCTTTATAATAACAATAGCAAGATTTTATGAGGGCTAACTCTGTGCCAAGTACTTTATTTAATATTATTTCTCAACTTATAACAATGCTTACAGTAGATGTTATTCTCTATTTCATAAATTGAGGATGACCGACATTAAGTAGCTTCCCAAACATCGAAAATGTTTGTTTCCTATTCTCCCCTTAAGCTTGTAGAATCTGATTGTGAGCTCCCTGATAGCACATTCTGTTTTTTTCCCCTCACCATTATATTCCTACTATCAATTCAAACCCGTCTTATGGTAAGCACTACATGGTCAGGATATAAAACCTTTCAAGACAGTTTTCCACCAATAAAGTTCCGTGTTAAGCTGTGTGATTTATCTATGGCTGCATAACAAATTATTCTAAAACTCACTAGCCAAAGCAATGAGCATTTACCATCTCACAGTTTCCGTGGGTTAGGGATTTGGGAGGAGCTTAGCTGGGTGATTCTGGCTCAGGATCTCTTGTGAGCTGTAGCTAGGCCATCAATAGAGCTGTGGTCAGCCAAAGACTTGACTGGGGCTGGCGTGTCTGCTTCCAACATGGCACATTCACATGAGTGTTGACAGGAGGTCTCAGTTCCTCACACGGGCCCTTCAGGGGACAGCAAGAGTGTCCTCACAGCAGGGCAGCTGTTTTCCTGAGAATGAGTGATAAAGGAAAGAGGGCAAGGAGGAAGCCATCATGCCTTTTATGACTTAGTCTTGGAAGTCACATATCATCACTTCAGTCACATTCTAGTTAGAAGTGAGTCACTAAACACAGCCCACACTCATGGGGAGAGAAATGAGGCTCCATCTTTTAAAGAAAGCAGTATCAAACAATTTGTGGACGTATTTTCAAGCTACCACATAAACAGACTTTTGATTTCAGAATATACTGGAATTCTGGAAATCCGAGAACATAGAAAAATGTAATCTAATTTCATTTACGAAAAGGAGTTAAAAAAATATGTTCACAATCTACCTACACAAAATGTAATGAGTAACATAATGTTAAGAAAGTTTGCATCATTCAAAGGTTTTGAGTCCCGGTAATATTACAATATGTCTGAATAATATTATGGTGCCTGTTCAAGAAAGAGACAAATAACTAAAACAGAAAAATAAGGTAAGGTTATTTACTAATATCTATAGATATCTCCCTTGTACTTACCAGGTCTTTGGATAAATTATTGTTACCTAAAATCTTATCTCCTTGCATTCTTAAGCTTACAGCACCCCTAGCCCCTGTTATGCATTTTTCTACATGTTTTTAGATATTCTGTTTTTTTCACTTATTATTAAAGCAGAAACATTTCCCCAAATTATTATGGCTCTTCACAGCTGTTTTTGATGGCTGCATAATGGTCCAAGGTACAGCTATTGATAAGACTTAACTTCTCCCTCTTATTGGATAATTGAGGCATGACAACAACAACAATAGCTAACTTTATTTATTGAGCTTTAAAAATGTGCGTGCCAGGCACTATTCCAAGTGCTTTAATCCTTATAACTCTAGGAGGTAGAGTTTTAGTTTTTTTGCTGTGCTTTACTTTACAAATGGGGAAATCAAGTCAGATACAGATTAAAAATGGTCAGTATGGGAGACTGGATTATTGTCTTTAATTCTTTTCTCTCTCCATCTGCCATGTGACCTAGCATTGCAATCGTGGAGACAGAGCCTGTATCCCCCCATCTCTTGACTTTGGGCTCAACCAGTGGAAGGCTTGCAAGCTTAACCAGACCTTTAAAGCTTTAAGGGCACATGTGTGTTTGAGCTTGGCCTCTCAGAGAAAATATGCTTTGTGTAGCTGCTGGTCCACGGAGAATGAGGAAACAGATGGGACAGACCTAAAACTAACCCGTAGCCTAGAGCCAAGCCCTCCTAAGCCCAGATGAATCCAAGCAAGCTATAGCTGACCCATAGACTTGAGCATGAAAGAAATAGATGTTTGTTGCTATAAGTTCTTGATAATTGGAGCGGTATTTGTTATATAGCCATAACTAACTAACACTGCCAGTTACAACACAGGCCCTTAACCTACAGTCCATGAATGTCTATAGTAAACACTGGATTTCACCTTCCTTAGGTGTCTCCATGAATATTAATTTTTACCACTAAGCTTTTCATAAGAATTGTGCAATCGTTAGAACTCAGTAACTAGTCTTCATTGTGGGACTTATAAGCAACATGAATCAAATTGAGAAGGTTAATTTTGCATGGCTGAAGGTGATAATAATATGTGTACAATATGTGTACAAGAGAGGAAATTTTAATCCAGTTGCACAACAATATTAAATCAAAAGAAGGTGACTTGGGAAGAAAACAAGAAGAAAATAACTTGCCTTAGGCATATTTTTCAGCCTAGGGCCTATCTAGCTTATTACTTCTAGATTTAAGATTTTCGACTATGGTTGGTAAAGAAGGGGTTAAGCATTGGGTTAAAACTAGTCATAGCTGATGAGAAAGTAGTACAGAAAAAAAAAAGACAGCAAGAAATAAGTTAAAGGTAGATAGATGATGAGGAAAAGAGGAAGGAACAGATTTCTATCAAGACTTTAAGGTCAATCATTAACACTAGGATTTTATAACTTTTTATAACTGTTATTATAGCAGTTGATTTTAAGCAGGTTTAGTTATCCTAATTTCCAAACCATTTGTCATGCTTTCATTATTTTGGAGTCTTTTGTAGTATTTGAAAATGGATCTAATGAAAATCTTACTGTTCATGCAGTAGTAACTAAAACACTCTGACGCCATAGAATTGAAATTATTTTTAGAAGAGTGAAAATTCTCCTGGTGTAACAGAGATAACAATGTTCATAATATTTTGAAAAGGAAGTATTTGCTTGGGTTGTGTGTAAGAGAAACATACACACGCACACACGCACTTGTGCACTGGGAACAGAAAGAATTCATCAAGAACCAAGAAAACACCGGTTCGTTTTTTTCCCAATAAGAATCTACAGTGTTTTTTCTTGCGATGGCTCTACTACGGTCAGTAGAGTCTTTACTGAGATTTTTTGGGGCCACTAACGAAAGATACAGAAATGATTAATAAATCTAGATTCATTTTATAAAGCTTTATAAATGAGGTTTAAAAATAAAAACTAATCTTATTCAAACTGGCACGTGTTGTTATTTAAACGAGTAAAGCCTTTTAAAACAACTTCCCAATGGCATCTTTTACACTTTATTTGAACTCTTGTTTTCATAATAAGCTATTAGCATTGTGGTGTGTAAACATAATTTTATTTTAAGGTCTCCTGTATTCCTGGCTAAGTATTAGCTTTACTGAAGTTGTTAAATCACAACTTCTTTATCAAATTTAAAAGTTAAATTCTTGCTTCATTTGGAAAAAAAAATAACTCTAGAAGAAAGAGTTTCAATCCCCATTATGGAAAACATTACAAAATCATTGTTATTTGAAGGTCAAAGAAAACGCAGCTAAAAATAGTAGAAAAAATATGATAGAGGTATGTCAAGAAGTTAAGATGGTTGTTTTTCTAGATTTTGTGATACTTTTGCTATTTGCTAGCTTTTTATATTTGTAATTTGTTGTAATCTTTTTTCTCATTCAAAATACATATCTGAATTTTTGTACCTAGTTTTGAATTTATAATGTAGTGTTCTTTACTCTTTAAAAGGGCCCTCAAAAGGATGTTTCACGCTCATAAAACCTGGTTTCACTCCTGCTTGCCCAACAGGCACAAGTGTAAACACGTGTATGCACATGAACACACACACACACACACACACACACACACACACACACGCTAACCTCACCACTGCCAGTCCTCCACATTTTTGGCGACAAGACTTGTCACCCACTGCCTATATTAGACCTCTAGGATATCATCTCATCCCAAGGATGTTCTGGTTCATTGAGCCCTCAAAACAGGACCAGAGAAAACCCTATGGAGCTATTGGCACTCTGGTGAGACCATGGCGAACAAAGCTGGATTTGGCCCAAAAGATCTCCAGGGAAGATTCCTTGTTTTCAATCATGGGCATCTCAGGAGTTCGGAGCTGTTTCTGTAATGTCTGGGGAGAGTTGAGTTTGTTCAGCTCTAAAGAGCACCCTGGAGGATATAGAATCCCCAGTGGATTCTCTAACAAACTCCCTCTCCCAGCATCTTCTGGGCCTTTGAGGACAGTCCAAGTGCTACGATTCCTTTGAATAACTGCACGCCCCTGGCTCTGGAACCATCCTCCACTGGAGAATGAGAAGCTGTTCAGTCCCTGGGGAACATCAGTGGTGAGGAGCCTTCACAGATTCTCAGGGGACCAGTTCAGTAGTTGCCTTGCAACAAGCTGGCATGAATCCTAAGTAATCCAAGGGCTGAATTCTGAGGTCCTCTTGAATATGAAATGCAGCTCAAGGTAGTGAAATAGCTCTGCAAACACTTGCTATTTTGCAATATACCAGGCAGTACGTGAAGGCCAGGAGGTACCCTGGGAAGGGGAGGTGGTGAGCAGGGCAGTAAACAGCCAGCTCAGGGGTGCTGGTGACTGAACACAGTTGAAGGCACATGGTAGGCATGGCACCAATGGATGCTGACCACATATAGAAGGGACATGTGATTCAGATCTCAGCTCTCTTTCCTCCCTACACAGCCCAGCCCAGTTTCAGCTCTGAGTCAGCTTTGATATAGATCTTGTCCCCTTTTTTGGTTTCCCCATGAAATCCAATCAAACATGAATAAGTTATAGTTTTGCTGAAGACTGGAAATAACACAATCTACAACATGCTGACTTCCCTGGAAAACATGCTATAGGTGTGTGTTTTCCTTCAAATGTCATCTTCCAACCCCATCTTCTCCTGCCTCCAGCCCCCAAGCAGCCTCAGTCCTCTGGCTCTTCTCTCTGTCTCTAACAGGAAATCTGAGCACCTGATAAACATTCAGGCCTGAGGACTTCCTATCATAAAGCTTCTATCATAAAGCTTCTTTTCAACTTCTCAATTAAGTCAGGTCTCTCCCTACATAGGAATTCTGGTACCACCTGCTAAAATAATAACTGTCTCCATGTGGCTACCTAGATAAAACAGGAAAGGATACTGCTATTTCACCACAAATGTAATGATTGAGGGTGTCCTGTCTAGGCAACATATATTATTACAACTCTCTAATGGGGTTTTTATTTCCACAAGTCAATTTAAAACAATTTTAATATTTCCTCTGTATAGATTTATTTAAGGAAATTTGGAAAATTCATAAACGTTGAAAGAAAAGGAAAATGAATCAGCATTATTCCACCACTCATATTACTTCTCATTCATATTTTTTTTGGAAATTTTTGCCCAGATTTTATATCCGCTGAACTAAAGGTTTTGTTTCTTTGTTTTTCAAGCAAGTTTTAACCAACCCATACATATGTATCTACATACTGCTTTTTCAATGGTGGTCCTAAATATTTTCCAAGTTATCACACAGAACTCTCACATGTCACTTGGATGTTTGCATTAGAGACCCTCAAGTACATAGTCCATGTTGACTTACTACATTAGTTTTCTATTGCTGCTGTAACAACACAGATTTCTTTTCTGACAGTTCTGGAGGTCAGAAGTCCAACGTGGTTCTCCGTGGGCTGGAACATTCTGCATTCCTCCTGCAGGCTCCAGGCAGGAATGTTTCCTGTGCAGATTCTGGAGGCCATCTGCATTCAGCACCTGGTATTTCCTTCGCCCATCTTCACAGTCAGCAACACTGCATCTCTCTGTGCCTTTCTCGCCTACTTTTAAGGACCCTGGTAATTATGGTGGGCCCACTCAATAATCTCTCTGATTAGCAATCTTAATTCCATGTGCAACCTTAGTATTCGCCTTTGCCATCTTTGGACAGCCAATATTCTGCCTACCACACTTACCCATTTCTTATTATTGGGCTTTTAAGTTGTTTCTTATTTTTTACTATGACATATAGCATTGCAATAATATTGTTTAATTTACTTTTTTAAAGGTAAACCAATCTTTTCTAGGTATAGATCTTTTCTCTTTAAAGAATAAATTATAGAGAGTAGGGATGTTTTGGGTAGGTATACGGGATGCTGTTGGCATTGAAGTGTGTGATTTAGCAAAGATAAGATTCTAGTTCGTACATCACCAGCATTTACTAGCTGAGCAATTTTAGGCAAGTCACCTAATGCATCCAAAAAATTTTTCAATCTGAGAAATGGTAAAATAATGCTTACCCGGGTATCATCATTGAGTCAAATGAGATAATGCAAACTGTGGAGCCACTGTGCTATTTGTAGTCACGGTGGTGGTTATCATGATTATGATATTAATCAATGCAATAATTAAAATTAGATGAAATAACATGCACTTATTATTTCTATTATTTTTAGTGACAATACACCTGGCAACTCAGATCATATATCTTGTCTAGATGGAGAAAGAAAAAAAAAAATGTACTCTCGGCCAGAATCAGGTTGGAAAAGAACACTAGTTTTGATTTTGAATTATTAGTTCAAAATATGCTTTGCCTTCTCCCTTACTCTCTGCAGCTACCCTGGCCTCGATGCAGCTCTGCCATTGCATGAGGCAGGCTTTTCACTCCATGGCCTTCGCAATTGCTACCTTGTCTTCCAGGAATGTTCTACCCCTGACAGCTACTTGGCTCCCTTTTCCTCCTCATTCACTTCTTTGCTGGAGCATCTCTGCAAACATCACCTCTGTGGACCAATCTCAATAGAACTGTAATACCACCACGATTCCTGGCATTCCCTACTACTTTCCCTTCTTTCATTTTTTCCCTGTATCACCAGTAGAGTGTAAATTTCATGAGGGTAAAGATTTCTGTCTGTTTATTTGCTGCATTTTGCCCAGTGCCTAGAACAGTATCTAGGATATATCATGGACTCAATAATTTTGGTAAATGATTGGACCGATTTTGATGCAGTCCAAGCATTTTGGGTCATGCAAAAGAATTTACCAAAGGACTCTTTTTAGTAGTAGTTTTCCATATGAAGGCAGATTCTTCACACATGATCTAAACAGCAACAGGCCCACGGGGAAAAGCAAGCAAACACAAAGGAATGTACACATTTATGAAGTCTATATTGAGAAACAAATGTGTAAGATGACGATTTCCTTTCCTCTGATTTTAAAAACTGAAGTATAAACAGAGATCCTACAGTGGTTGGGTTTGGAGAAAAAGGCAAGAAAGAGGCATAAATGAAGATTTCTGCATAAGGATGAATTTAGGCGGGTACGTCACTCAGGCCTGTGACCTTTGACTCGGAGCTGTTGTCATCATTAAGCACTTTTTAATATAACGTTGAAAATCAGAAATAAAAAGAAATCCATGTTTGGTTTGTTAGTTTAGTGGAAGTTAATTGAGTTGGAGAATGAATTGAACCTTGGCATGCGCTTTACACGTCGTAACAGCAAAGGCTTGTGTTAGAGATTAGGGCCATGCTGAGTATATTAACTTTATTTATCTTTATGAACTTTTCATGAACTCATTTTAATCGTCCTCTACACACAAGTATTAAGGACTCATCATGACACTGCCCTGCTCGGACAGGGTGTTATAATATACGCATGCATTTGTAACTTGTCTAGGTTTATAACCCCTGCTCAGAAAATAGAACAGCTGCTAGTCCCACTTCCTGGCTGTTCTCTCAGCTTCCCCTTCCTTCCTGTCCTTCTACTCTCATCCTATGTTATTTCTCTTAAAGCCAGTTTTCAAAATATCGAGATAGATAAAGATCTGAGGATCATAATTCTTGTATACTCCTTAAGGGCATTTTTTCTTTTTGTCTTGGATCCTGTATTCCTAACAATGAAACTGTGCCAAGAATCTATTTCAAAAGTAAAGCCAAGATATAACCCTGTGGGACTAGCAGCAGATAAACAGCTTTCAGTGTAATCCTAGCAAGAATGAGCAAATGGACACCGATACTCAGTTTGGCATCTCACTAACGTAATTAATCCCTTTCCCATGCAAGGATACTCTTCTGTGACTTGTATGAGTGATTGTATGTGTGTTTGTGTCTGTGTGAGTGTGTGTTTCTGTGTGTGTGTGTGTGTAGATATATTTATTCTCCTGGGATATGAGGTGATATTTAAGGACTTAGAAAACCCATGTGAAATGTTCAAGTGAAAGAAATCATATGTCATGCTTATCTTTGGGGAAAGCACATGTGCGTTGGATGATTTCCATTCACAAAGATTATCTCCTTCAAGCAAAATGGTAAGACAACTGCCAGGAAAATGTGTGGTGAATTTATTCCAAACCCTTTCAACGGAGGCCGGTTTACGTACCAGCTCAGTCATGGCCAAGCTTCAGTACTGGAGTTAAGATGAGGGTGGACGCAAAGGGCCAGCTGGAGTTCAATGCCAGCTCAGAACATCAGTGTGGACCTGGCTTAATTAAAGGTGGAGAGAAGTTGTCCAGGTTCAGGAGAGTTCTAGAATTAAATATGAGTCTATATGATGGGTAGTTTTTGTGGAGACGACAATGTGAAACTGAGAACCAGGCTTACAATTGTCCAGTTTAGAGATTTGAGATGTAAGACTCCAGCAGATTCAAACCAAGGTTAGTGGGACCAGGGACAATCCATGGGACAGCTAGCTAATATTTCATTTCTAGGACAGAATTTAAAAGACTCACAACTCTAGGTATTTGTAAAATGGGTTTGATTCCTCTCTGGATGATAAAATTAGCCTGAAGGGAGTATGAACAAAAGTGAAGGATTCAAAGAAATAACCAAGAATTCACCAGCAAAAGGGAGTTCGGGAAATGAGAGCCATAAATTACTGACGAATTACTGGAAACACTAGAAAGTTTGTTTTATGTTGACAAGCAAGAAAAGAACATTTCTTAATTCAAGGGCTACATCTCTCCCTGGGTTCCTGTTCTGGGCAAAGCTACGTGGTAGAAAAAGGTAGTTGTGACAGTAAAGGATTCACAGGACATAAAAAGTGTCCACACAAATTCTGAGATGAAGGACTGAGATGGGCATCTTTCCAGTCGGTATGGGTCACAGAGAGACCCAGGAATCCCGAAAGCTATGAAGAACAAGATATAATGAATAAAGAACAGAAAGTAGATGAAGAATTACTTTTTCTTCTCAAGTTAGCCTGACTCCTGTTCATCTCTCATTCAGAAAAAAAAAAACCAACCTTAGTTATTAGGTTTCCTGGAAGATGAATACCTTTTTGATCATTAAATTCTTTTACATTATCCCAAAAATTCCTAGGAAAGAAGAATGCTATACATACGTGGGCTTTATAGTAAAGATTTCAGAAAGCCCAATAAATTATTTTTTAGATCTCAGAGCTTCTGATAACATTCCAGTTTTATCTCAGGCCTACAGGGCTATCATTTTTATGTAGAGAGAAAGTTACAGGAGCTGCCTAATGTTTGGCAATTTTTAAGAGACTGAATTCATCCGGATATTATCATTATAAGGGAACTTAGGTTAAATTTACTGTGAGGCTGCGCATGGGATGGTGTAGAATAGAAATAATCAGGAAAGAAAAGCTCTAGGAATATGCCTAGGTCTACAAAAGAATAAACCCACCAGTGGTAGAAATTGCTAGCAAAGAGAAACCTTGCTGATCCATATGCTTGGCTCAATTCTAGGGCTTCTGACATCTTGTTGGCACAAACACCATTTGCAGCAATTAGCATGGGTGCTCTCGGCTGGGTTTCCTCCAGCTGGCCCTCTTGGCACCCAAACCAGAGGCTTCCTCCAACAGTTCAAACTTATCCAGTTTCATGCCTGGCTTGAAGAACCTCGATACAATGGAAGGTTCTGGTTCTTTTGAGATCCTCCCCTTTCCTACCCTATTGCTTGGCTGTCATTTGGGAAACCTGAAAGTGGCAGAGTTGGGCCTTGTCTCAAAATGAATTTTAAATCGTGGCCCAAAACCTACATGGGACCTCAGTAAAAAATAACTTTTAAAAACAAACTAAAAGAAATTCTAGTGAATTCTTAGCCACATCCCGCTGCATTGGCCTCAGGTAATTAAGGGATTCTGTCTCATCTCTTCCTGCAGAGGTCTGTCCGTCCTTCCTTTTGGTGTTAGTTGTTCGCCCTGTGACCTCAGCTATCAGGAAGGTTTGAACTTGCAGTTTGTCTGGCTTTTTGATATTGTAAAGGTGGGGGCATCATTCTTTCTAGCCTGTACATCTCCCAGAAAAAAAAAAAACCTGGAGAAATAGATCTGCCATTGCTTCTTTCTGGCCCTTTCACCACAATCGCTGTGGCTTCTGCTGAGCAGTAAACACGCCAAGTTAAGTGAGAAGCCTGCCCAGAGCGAGGTTAGGGCCACAGTTCTGACTCCTTTCCCCAGGACACGCCTCGCACTTTCTCAGCTGCTTTATATTTGTTCATTTGGTTTCCCAAACCTTGAATCAATAATCTCAATTTCTCCTCCTTTCACTTTAGGCAGAAAATCAGTGCCAAGTAAACTGCAAAAAAAAAAAAAAAAAAGGATGAACTTTTCAAATCTAACCCGGGGGTTTTAACCCTGGCTGCAGATTGGAATCGCTTGGGTAGCTCTTTAAAAAGAAGAAGAGTTCAGGCCCATTAAATTCCAATCTCCAGGGGGTGCGGCTCTTTGTTTTAGTTTGTTTGTATTTTTTTTTTTTAAGTTCCCCATGTAATCCCTTAAGCCGAAAACTCAGCTGGCCTGGTAGCAAGACTCTGCCCTAGTTTTCTTTATGAAATAAACTTAACCCCAATGTTGATGTTTTGGGACTAAGGCATTTCCCCTCTCTGAGCACCCTCCACCCCAAACCATGTGTGCCCTATCCTCATGTGACAAGTCAGGCCAACTGGGCACACGGAGATGGAGCGGCCTGCTGCTTACTCTCCAGTCCGGGATGTAGTGGGCAAAGGTCTGTAGCACCCCTGAGCAGACGGGGGTCCTCCAACATTTTGCCTTTGGGGTTCAAGAGCAAAGAAAATACATGTGCTCTGTGAGTGCCGATGACCCTGGATTTTGTGTCATGGAAAGTAAACAGAAGGTTCTGACACGTAAGGCGTTGACTAGAGAATGAATTTTCACTTTTAATGAACGTCCAGTGTTTTGCTTTGGCATGCCAGCCAGCATGGAGGCAGGGGAACTAGGTCATCGTTGCTGCTAAACTTTTCTGGCAAAGCAACTCTCCTATCATAGCAGACTTGCAAACCTACGCAGACGCTGTGACTCGCTAGCAAGTTCTCTGCTCCTTTGGGTGGACAGCGCCCAGTGGGTGCGCACAGAGAAACGGGTGAGCGGGGTTGGGCCCAATGCAGTGTAAGGGCTGTAACAGCCTCTGGGCCCTGCTCTGCTCCAGCTTCGCTACCAAAACGCTCCTCTCCTGCCTCTGTAATCGGCGGAACTGCAGCCTTATCTCCCATAGGCCCACGCAGCCCCAATATCCGTGCAACCTTATCTCCCACCATCACCTGGACCTATGCCGCTCGATCGCCCAGCGCCCCAGCCAGAGTGCTCATTTGGTCCCATCACACCTGTGCAGTCTTACCTCCCAAGGCCTCAAGTAGCTCTAGCATCTGGTCCTAAAAGGACCTTTCCACCTCCACCTTCCACAGACTCCCTCCCCATGGCCTCCTCTTGGTGGGGCCTCTGATAATCACGGGTAAATTAATTGCACTCCTGTTGGTTCCAGTGGTGCTTTATACATACAGCTATTCTAGAACCTTTTTCATTTTCTAATTGTTTATAATCCATTCTCCTTCAATAGACTATGTTCCTTGCAACCTACTTCTTTTTATTTTATTTATATTTATTTATTTATTTATTTATTTATTTATTTATTTAGGCAAGGTAACCCTTGGTTGACCTCCCAGATAGCAAGGACCTTGTCAGCTTACAATCCCTTATTTATTTTAATTTATTATTATTATTATTATTATTATTATTATTATTATTTTATGCCTATAGCACCTGGCCTTCCAAGTTGATCTCCCATCCAAGTACTAACCAGGCCCGACCCTGCTTAGCTTCCAAGATCAGACGGGATCGGGCTTGTTCAGGGTGGCACGGCCGTAGACACAATCTACTTCTTATCCTTTAAAAATATATAGATCCAGAGCCTCAAAGTACCTGACAACAATAAGTACCTAATTAATATTTATTGGCTTCACTTAGATACATGTTAAAACTGTCTTGATAGTTTGACATTGGATGGAGAAAAATGATAATCGCAACCTAGAGGACAGCTAAAAAGTATCTGGGGAGCCATTACAGGTGGAATGAGGCCATCACGTGAAGCGGTATGGCCTGCAAAAGCAGAGGGGTACTGAGCGAAGGTGGCAGATAGAATGCAAGCGACAAATTCAAGCCACGTATGGAATTTTAAATTTCTAGTTGCCACATTCACAAAAAAGTTAAAAGAAACTAGTGAGGTTAATTTTAATAATACATTTTATTTAACCCAGCATATGCAAATATTGTTGATTCCACATACAGTTAATATAAAATTATCGAGGTATTTATTTATTTATTCCATATGAAGTCTTTTGAATTTGGTGTGAATTTTCTACTCACTGCACATCTCAATTGTGCCTGGCTACATTTCAAGTGCTCAATAGCCACCATGTGGGTCATGGCTGCCATATTGGACGCACAGTCTAGAAGCGGAAGTAATGTAACAGAAGGAGAAGGTCAAGTCCTTCTTCCAGGCCTCAGAGCAAAATGGAAAGAGCCAGGTCTCCCTTGAAAGGTCCCAGGCTTGTGAGAATGGAAGGCATGTCAGAGGAAAAGGCTGCCCCTCACAAGGAGCTTGAGGGGTGAGGGGCAGGGGTACCTCAGAGCTGAAAGGGACAGAGCAGCAATTCCATGGGTTCCAGGCAAACACGACAAAGCAAACTATTCTAATGAACCAATCCACTTGATGCTGATTTTACACTTTTATTCCTCGTGTTACGGGGTCAGAACTTTCAGGAATTGCAGAGAAATGAACCGACCAGCAGTTTATGAGGGGCCATCGATCTTAGCCTCATGGCAGCGCTGAAGGCGAAAGCAGACAAGCTCCCCCTCTTCAATAAATACACCCTTTACAAATCCAATTTGAAGCAGTAAGAGGAGGTCTTCCTGAGGTAAAACAAGTCATCTGAGTGTCAAAAGCAGCATGAAAGCCAGATGAGGAAAGACAGACCCCGAAGCTTTTATGTAGAGAAGAGTGTTCAGCTCTTTGAAGATGGAATTTTCTGGAAAATGCAAGGGAAAAGCCTGAGCTAATAATTCCAAAAGAAATCAGTAATTTTTCAGGGAGATTTTCTCAAATAATCTATTGCAAAATAACCAGCATTAAAGCAATTTAAGGAAATCGCTGTACATTTAAGTTCTTTATGTTTGTTTCTTTACTGACAAATAGCATGCTGTGTGGAGGAGGGGAAGCCACAGAAAGCCAGGGAAAAACAGACTGTTTAGCCTGTCACTAGCTCAGAAAGTGGTAAGTTCCTAGTGAACACTTCTCTGATCTGGGGACTGCCCACAGGCTTAGGTTTCCATAATCAGGAAGCCTTTTTTCCGTGAAAGGGTAGAAGGTGGTACCTTCAGGCCCTGCAAACCTATAATAGTAAAATCCTCGACCTGCTCTAGTCTCCAGCTCTACTTTCTGAATTTATTTTGGGAGAGACAAATGCTTAGACTAGGGCGAAACAAAATATATGAAATTGACCATTTAGCTTGTTTTTGCTATTTAAGAAAATGTATCCAACAATTACAAGGGCACTGCTCTAGACCCTGGATAATCCTCTTGCAATTCTGCTAATACATGCAAATCAGCTTTATTAAAGAGTCATCAAGATATGGAATGACTCTGCGTATTTTTAGCAAAGAAGATTTTTTTATAAAAAATAAGATTTTCATTTAATTTATGTTCTCACTTGATACCTTAATATTTCAAACCAAAACAAAATTAAAAAAAAAAAAGAAAACCTCCATAAACTTTGAGATCTGAACAATTTAGATCAACACTGTCTTCTGCTCAGGACCTATTTTCTTGATAGACTCAACACTTCAGAGTCAGATACATATAAAATAGCTAAAATTTACTAATTAGCAATAGTTATAATAGTAAAAATAGCAATAGTAAAATAGTGGACCACAGTACAAAGAGCAGTCTGAATGCCAGCACTGCAATGAAGAAACATACATGCCTTATAACATCTTTGAAAAATAAGACATCTTTCAAATTAGAAAAAGCCACTTAAATACAGGCTAGGTGATTGAAAACACACAGTGCATAAGAAGGAATTTTGTTAGAGAAAAAGCCAGAAAACAAGAAAATGGACTGACCTAGTAGGATTAACTACAACTTTTTAAATAAAAGCAAGAGAAACTCTTTCGCCCTTTCTGAGTGGGCAAAACAGATTCCTTTGTATGAAATAGCTGATGGCGGAACAATACCCAGAGCCCCAGCTGTTCAAATATTTTATTGCCAACAAATTTCGCGAGCAAGCATGCTCCCCGTCACGGAGGCTAAGGTTTCTCCTGGGTTTGCTGTTAGAATTCACTGGATGTCTGGGCTTTTCAAGGTTGTTAAGAAGCAACTGTCGCTTCAACATGTGCCTTTGAGCCCACCATGTCAACTTGAGTTGGTCTGCTTTATTACTCCCTTGCCATTTTGGAAAAGGCGGTTGATTACCTTTCCTACTTCTCTCTGGGGAATGGTGGGCCACTCACACAGACACCCACTGAGTTCCGGAGCTGCTGTCACTGGGTGCCACTTACCGTTGTGATCCCAAGGGCTTTCCACCAGCACTTTCCCAGGCAGGCCACAAATGTTGTTTACATTTTCAGATTCCTGGTTTAATTAACGTTGTGAAAAAGCTTTTCCGGGGGCTCTGGTTCCTGAAGAGAAGTTAATAATATAGGTTGAAAACAAATAACTCTGCAAGGGAGACTCTAAGAAAAGACCACTGCACACTGATGGACCCGATTCTTCTCGTTCATTGCGTTTGCCCTGATTGGCTTCTATGCTGACTGTTCCAGACTATTTTCAAAAAAAGTTAAAAACATGGCTCCTGTCAAAGATTTTATCCAATTCATTAATGATGGGATCAATGAGACCGTAAAAGTATCTCAAGGAACACTGGAAGAATTGCATCTTTATAGTCATTAAAGAGAAAAATATTCAGATGAGATTGCCTGGTTAGATAGGAAATGACTCAATGTCCTCCTACAAGGCTATCAAACTATCACCTTTGGGGTTATCTTTGCCACCTGTCAGAAGTGCTTTGCATTTCTAGCAGACAAAACAGTAGTCTGGGATCTATTTAATAAATAGTACATAGCCAATCAAACAAAAGTACCTTTCCATAGCCCAAGGCGGCGGGGTTGATGGGAACACCCCAGGAGCTGTATTATACCACTGAAATCATGTTGAATTGCTGGCGCATGGTGATAATAACAAGCAGGCTGACTCTTAGTTTCATTAGCATGTGGAAATACATCAAGACCACCCAAAGAAAGCAGACAGAGGCTCTTTATTCAGAGCGAGGGAATCAGCCTCAGTTCATTAGGTGGGCCTGTGGAGAATGTTCTAGTCCAGCACTGAAAGGGCACACTGTAATCTTTCCATATTCCAGCACTTTGGAAATGTTTTGTTAACAAAGGTGGAGTCAATTGTGAAGTACTTTTTAAAATAACAGCAATCACATAGCTAATGTTGAATATTGGCTTCTTTGAAGGCACTCTGCTGAGTTCTTCACACCCCTTATTTCCTGTTGACTGCAATGCCAAGGGATGGGTGGGTAATGATGACCTCCACATCTGGATGGGAAAATTGAGGCTCAGAAAGAACAAGTAGGTTCCTCAAGGTCATAGATCCAGTAAAAGGTGTACACAGGATTTGAACTTGTGGTTTCTTACTTGGAAAGCCTTTGTACCTCCCAGAGAGGCTTTCTAAGATGTCTCTGTATCCACAATAGTGCCCTGAATATTATATGTGTTCAAAATGAATTTCTGGTGGATTACTTGGAAATTCAATCAACACAAGCAAAAAAAAAAATGGAAGTAATAAGTGATTTTGGAAGGTCTTTCATTTTGTGTTTCTGTATAATTTCTCACTCCCTAAGGGAGATTTTTCTCTTTCCCCAGACTTCTCTGCTTCCTCAGGTAAAGATGCAGAAGGTCACACAATGACAGCGGCACCACGAGATACTGCAACTTAGGACCAAGTGAGGATTTATGGATACAAACCCTCACTCTTTATCACAAAGAAGTGGCAGTGGAAACATACTGGCCCTCGTCACGGGGGTTAATTTTAAAATTTCATCACCTATTTCACGTAGGCATCTAAAAGAACTTCATGAGAAACTATCATTCCCTAGATCAGCTGAGGAAGTTGAGTGAGCATGAACTTAAAAATGTATTTTTTACAGATGGAAGACCAGATAGGCCAAGCCAATGCAAGGTCGTGGAGTAAATCCTTAGAAGAATGCAGAAAAGGGAGCCAACTTTTCCACTTGAAACTTAGAGTTCGAACAATCAGACAAGCCCTCTGCAAGTTGTTTTCTTCCATTTCGCTATCTCCACTCTTAAGGAAAAACAATGCCAAAAAAGACAGCTGATTGTAAACATGGGAGAGAAAATACTTAAAACAAAACAAAACAAAACAAAACAAAACAAACATGTCTGGCGGTGACAATTGTCTTAATTTAAATGCAATAATTTTTGTATTCCCATGTGAGTGACCACATTCAGTAAAATTGCCGAACACCTGGCATGTGCCATATACTCTTAGCTAAAATCAAAGCTGTGGGAACCCAGAGCCCATCTATGAACATGTGCTAGAGAAGATGTGAACTTAGTAATCAAAACGATTCTGTCTAGATGTCCTTTCCTAACACTACTTACTTACAGGTCTCTTTCTGCTTAAATAACTTGAGTGTAGGCAGGTGTTCTGCGCGACCTCAATTGCCATTGTTGTCAAGTTCAGTCTTATCTTCAGGAGCAATGTAGGAATGAGCCAAATGAACAATCTGAACGTTTCATGTCCTGGCACACATCACAGGAACACCTGAGTTGTGTCCCAATAGACAGTTTAGACTTGTGACAGAGGCAGGGCAATGGCGAGCGTGGTGCCATCCCCACTTGTCCTTTCTCCAGAGAATCACAGGGCTTGTCTGCATTTGGAAAAAGCCTCGATACACAGGCAAGAGGGAGGGAGGACAGAGGGTGAAGAGGATAAAGAGGTGAAATATATAAGAGTACTAGAAGCTTCTTAACAATCAGAATAGATGGTTTTGTGAGCCATGCGATGTCTGTTGCAATTCAACTCTGCTCATATCTGGTGACAGCAGCCATAGGTAATATATAAGTAAATGGTTGTGGCTGTGCTCCAATAAAACTTTATTTACAAAAAGAGATGGCTGGCTGCATTGTGCCTACGGGCTCTCATTAGCCCGTCCCTGAATTAGACAAATAGGCATCTCAACATGATGACCTTGAGCCAGGACTTCAGAGCTGCAGATGTCATGATCTGAACTTGGAGTTTCTTGCCTTGTCAATACATTGCAGTGGGTGCTTTTGAAATCTTTTTTTTTACAGTTAGGTAGATCTGCACAAACTGACACATCTTTGTAACCAGTGCCCAGATTACAAAATAAAAAAAGACCATTGCCAGCCCCCCAAAAGCTCAACATTATGTCTGAGTCAAATCCTTGTTGCCGTGTGTACCTGCAGCTCATTCAATTCTACTGCTGTATAGTCCTCCATTGTGCATCAATGTTGCCCCCACAGCTCAGAGAGACGACCCCACAGCAGCTCTCTGCCTGGGCCCCTGCACCTCTCTTGGGTTTGGGTCCTGAGGCTCAGGCTCTGCCAGGCATCCCATCCTTTGAAATCTAGGTAGAGGTAGGCCATGCTCCCCATGCCTGTGCACTCAGTGAGCTGGCAGAAAGTTCTCTACAGATGCCACCAAAGTCTGCCGCCTTCTACCAGCCTGCAGTGCACTGGGCCCTGCAGGAGCCACACCTGGGGTGGCCAAGGAGCGTGGTGCCAGAGTGCAGGGGGCAGAGCCTGTGGTGGGAGGAGGCGCCAGGCGGTTAGTGTCAGAGGTCCTACAAGTGCTGGTGTACCCTTCTTTCAAACTGCTCTGCTCCTCCCACACACATACATCAACCTTGCACTCTGAACCTGTTATGGGAATGGTGGCCTCTGGGGATCTCCGCATTGCCTTAGGGTCATTCTTCCATTATCTTGGAGAACAGCTCCTGGGTTCTGTAGAAATGGCTGACCCATACTAACTTCTTCACTACTTAGGTCACTTGGCTACCCTCTTAGCGATCTCATTTTTACAACATGGATAAGCCAAAAATTTTCTACATCTTTAAGTTCTATTTCTTTTTGGTTTAACAATTCTGTCTTTAATGCATTTCTTACTTCTTGCATTTTACTATAAGCAATTAGGAGGAGCCGAACCACACCTTCAATTCTTTGCTTAGAAATCTCTTTGGCTACATATATCCAATTTCCTCTCCTGCAAGTCCTACTTTCCACAACACACTAGAAACATGAACACAATCATTTCCATCTGAGACTTCTTCAGAATGGTCTTTACCTTCCATACGTCTACCAACATGCGCTTCAGGATTATTTCTCTAAGAGATTGAGGCAGTCTCTATAGCACTCTTCTTTTCAAGCTCTCATCCTTGCCCTTGACAGTTTGTTCAGCACAGCACAGACTTTTTCTAGCTAGTACCTCGAAACTCTTCCAGCCTCTATCCATCATCTAGTTCCAAAGCCACTTTCACATTTTAAAGTATTTATTTATTACAGCAGTACCCTCACTTCTTGGTACTAATTTCTGTGTTAGGTCAGGCTGATATCTTAGAATATCATAGATTCGGTGGCTTATAAACAACAGAAATTTATTTCTCACAGTCCTACAGGCTGGAAAATCCAAGATCAAGGCACCAGTAGATTTGGTGTCTGGTGAAGAGGCCCTCCTTCCCGGTTCTTAGATGGCTATCTTTTTGCTGTGTCCTCAAGTGGCAGAAGGGGTGATGGAGCTCTCTAGGGTCTGTTATAAGGGCACTAATCCCATCTATGAGGGCTTTATCCTCATGACCTCATCACTTTCCAAGGGTCCCATCTCCAAATACTGTGATATTGGGGGTTAGGTTTCAACGTGTGAATTTTGCAGGGGGACACAGTCCTTCAGTCTTTAGCAATATGACTATTGGCCATTTGGATGTTCTTTGTGTGAAATATCTCAAGTTTTTTTACCATAGTTCTGTTGTGTTTTATCTTTTTTTAAAATTGATTTAAGAGTCTCCCATCCCTGAACTCTAGTCATATTGTTGTGTAACATGTTACTTAAAACTGACAATCAATATTCATTATCTTACAATTTCTGTGGGTGAGGATTTGGGAATAGTTGATTGGACTGGTTCTGGTTCCAGACCTCTCAGAAGGTGACAGTCTGATGGAAGCTGTGGCTGTAATCATCTAAAGGCCTGACTAGGGCTGAGGATCCACTTCCAACACTGCACTCACATAGCTTGTCAGTTGGTGCCGGCTGTTGGAAGGCTGCCTCAGTTCCTTTCCCATGTGGTCCTCTTCAGAGGGCTGCTCGAGCATCCTCATGACATGGTGGTTGGCTTCCATAAGAGTGAGCGATCTAAGAGAGCAAAGTGGTAGGTGCAATGCCCTTTATGTGCTTGCTTGAAAAGTCACTCACCCTCATCTCCATCATATTCCATGGTCATCCAGACCAGCCTTGATTCAATGCAGGTGGGAACTCACCACACATGAGCATGAATACATGAAGAAGAGAATCGTTGGGGGCCATTTTGGAGGCTGGCTGCTACTCGAGTCCTGTGTCATATCAAGTCATTTTAGGAGAATAAAAAAAAAGAAAAAAATTCTTTGGAATGTGCCATCAATCATGCTAAGATGTCTTCTCTTCCCATTTAACTGACTACCTGGCCATTCTTCAAGACTCGGTTGAAGCCCCCAGTGCGTCAGTCTCTTTCTGGCTACATTTTTATGTGCTTGGACCTGCAGGGTAGCATGAGACACTGCCTGTCAACTGACAAAGTCATGCCTGATATCCTGCCTGAGTGCTTTTTAAATTAAGATTTTAATCCTGTCTTGAAGCAAGCATCTTTGGGAGGGTGTAATGTTATGATTTACCATGAGTCACGGATCTCTTATTTATTAAAGGATCATCCAAGAGGTAGTTTTCAGGTTAACAAGAGGCACCAGGCACCTGGGCTGATAAGGAGATGAGGAATTTCTTAGTTAGATAAGGGAAACCCACAAACAGAGCAGGGACTAGGGAGAGTCAAGAGAGGTGCCTTGGAAGGAAAAGTTAAGGAAGCACTTGCTCTCAAGTCATGCCAGTACAGGGTCTGCACCTGAGAGTGAGTGCCTCCTTAAATTTTGTGCCCTGGATGCCTTGCCTGTTTCACCCTAGTCCTGACACTGGCTAGAAGCTCCAGGTGGCACACAGTGCTGTGTCCATCTTACCTAGACCTGGCCCATGCACATACAATAATGGTTACAATCTTAACAATGACAACTTTAGGTTAAATGATATGCTACTGCTATTTTTTTCAGTAATTTCATGTGGTTTGACTTCATATCTTGTACTGATTTGTTAATTCTCAGGTACTTTGCTCACTTATTAATCTCTGCAAACCAGGCATCATTCCCATTTTACAGTTAGGGAAAGTAAGACTCATAGTAACTACAAAACTCACCCAAGTTCCTATGACTGGTAAGAGGTAGTGCCAGAATTCCAAAGCAAGTTGGTCTAACTCACATGCCTCAGCTCATTCTCTCTCACCATGTTGGGTGTTTCTACAGGAAGATAGAAATTGACAGCTATGGGTGTGGTGTAACTTGAGGCCATCTGAGCAGAGGTTTATTCTGTGATGTTAGCAATGACCCGTAATGACCCATGTTATTCAAACTTATTAGTGTCATCTCGAGTGGAGCATAGGCATTTAAGCATTTACAGAAGATGGCATGGGCAGAGTGAGCTAATAAAAAGTTCTTGTGAGTGACTAATTGCAGTTTAGAGAGATCTTACATGTGGGGCAAAGTGGATCTATGTCTACAGAGAGCTGCAAAAGGATGATTTTTATTTTATATTGTTCTAGATGAGAAGTGATTTTATTGATAAACATGGCCATTGTGAAATTCTGTTTGAGCCTTGAGAGTCACTACAAGTTTTAGCCTATATATATATCTGGCTTTATATATATATATATATATATATATATATATATATATATATATATATATAAAGCCATTTTGGTGAAATCATTATCTCTTGCCTTTTAGAATGAACCATATGAAAGTGGGATTCAAAACTGCCAAAAGGTGGCAATTTCATGTGGTACAATTGAATACATAATTAAGAGCAAGTGTAGCAATTTTTTCCTGCAAAAGGTCAGATAGTAAATATTTTAGACTTTGCCAGACATAAGGTCTCTGTCCCACTACTCAATTCTGCTATTGTAGCATGAAAGCAGCCATAGAAAATATATCCATAAGTGCATGTAGCTGTGTTCTAATAAAACTTTATAAAAATGGACAGTGGGCTGGATTTCACATTCAGGCTATTATTTGCCAACTCCTGATTGATAAGCAGACTTCCAGCATAATTAAGTATCTTTTTTGCTCTGTAATATTTTGAATTTTCTGTTTTCTGATTTTGTTATTGTTCTTTGATTGTTTTGTTTTTTTTACAATTCTTTTAATGCTGAAATGGTGATGATTAAAAAAAAAAAATCCTAGATGGTGTAAAACTTCTCTGAAGGGGAAGAAATGGCTTGGCCATGGCGCACAGAGTTTTGGAAGCCAGCTGTTTTCACTCTGCACCGATAGATGGAAGAGCCATCCGGTCTCGTAACAAGTTCCAAGCTTCGAATTGGTATTTCAAAAATAGAACTTGTTGCTGGAACATCTCTACCTTTAAACATTTGGAGAGGATGCTAAATAAATACCACAGGCCAAATATGTCATGTATCCAATGCTGTTATTAGGTAATACATGAGAACCTTTGATTTATGTATTTAAGTACTTAATTGTATGAGTCTAAATAAGAACACTGTGTACGGGGAATGAATGCCAAAAGAATAAATGAATGAATATGGCTTCACGTGACTGTCCTGGAGGATACCAGTGTGTGTATATCGACTCATACTGGCATGGTGATCACTGGCACAGGCTTGGATTCCGGGTCCGATTCCCCTATTGAACCCTGGGCAAATTGTTTGGCTGATCTCCTCTCATCTCCCTGCTCCCTCATCTATAAAATAAAGATGCTGGATGAGATCAGAGGGTTACAAACAGATGCCTCCAGCAGCCAGGCTAATAATATAAGGAGGTAAGTGCAATGTAAGACAACAGATGTTAAGCTGATGGTACTATAACGTGCTTTCTTTTGCAGCTCTTTAAAAAATTAAGATTATTTTTAGAGAAGTTTTAGGTTCATGGCAAAATTGAAGAGAAGGTACAAAAATTTTCCCATATGCCCCTAGCTCCCGCACATGCACATCCTTCCCCATGGCCAATATCCTCTACCAGAGTAGGACATTTGTTATAACTGATGAATCTACATTGACGCATCACAATTACTCAAAGTCCATAGTTTACATCACAACATTCTGGTTCACTCTCGGTTTTGTACATTCTATGAGTTTGGGCAAATGTGTTATGACATGTATCCACCATTATGGTATCATGTAGAGTATTTTCACTGCCCTAAAATTATTCTGTGTTCCATCTGTTCATCTTTTCCTCTTCACCCCCCAACCCCTGGCAACCACTGATATTTTTACTGTCTTCATAGTTTTGCCTTTTCCAAAATGTCATAGAGTTGAGATCATACAGCATGTAGCCTTTTCATATTGGCTCCTTTCACTTAGTAATATGCATTTACGGTTCCTCCATGTCTTTTCATGGCTTGATGAGTCTTTTTTTAAAGCCCTGAATAATATTTCACTGTCTAGGTGTATCATAGTTTATCTATTCACCTACTGAAGGGCATCTGGTTACTTCTAAGTTTTGGTAATAATGAATGAAGCTGCTATAAATCTGTGTGCAGGATTATTATGTGGACTTGAGTTTTCAGTTCTTTTAGGTACATATCAAGATGTGTAACTGCTGGATTGTACAGTAAAAGTACGTTTAGTCTTGTGAGAAACTGCTAGACTGTCTTCCAAAGTGGCTGCACCACTTTGCATTCCCACCAGCAATGAACAGGAGTTCCTGTGGCTCCCCATCCTTGCCAGCATTTGATGTTGTCGGTGTTCTGGGGTGGGGCCATTCTAATAGGTGTGTAGTGGTAACTCACAGTTGTTTTAACTTGCATTTCCCTGATGACATACGATGTGGAGCATCTTTTCACTTATGCTGCCTTTTAGAACAAGATAGAGAATAAATAAATACTTGCAAAGTTCATCTTTGGACCATGGGTTGCTAAAGTTTGGCCCACAGGTAACTAAAATAGGATTTCTTCACCTCCGCACCTTTATGGTATCATATAGAGTATATATATATATATATATATATATATATATATATATATATATATATATTTTATATATATATATGTATTTTATATATATATATACATACACACACACACACACACACACATATAAATTTGTTGTTGTTGTTGTTGTTGTTGTTTGGGGAGCTCTGCATTAGAAAATGTTCAGCAGCATCCCTGGCTTCTACCCACTAGATGCCAGTAGCACCCATCCCCATCCTCCAAGTAGTGGCAATCAAAAATGTCTCCAGATACCTACAAGTACCAAGTGCCAGATAGATACATTGCTGATTCTCCCAGGGGGCAAAGTCATCCCTGGGTAAAAACCCCCGAGGTTTTGAGGTTTTGAAGTTACTGTGAAAACACAGGTTTTGAGGCATAAACTATATCAGTGCTATTCAATGCTGTTGAACATCAGCATTATTTGGGAACTTGTTAGAAATGCAGGTTCACGGCAACGCACTCACTCAGACTCTGTGGGCACGGGGCTCAGGAATCAGTGTTTTAGTAATCTCTCAGGGTGTCTAATGCTCTCCAAAGTCTTAGCATCACTGGAGCAGATTTGCAAGGGAGCAGTTTAGGTTTCTGCCCTCCTGAATGCAACATCGTGAATGGGAGTGATCAGGATCTAACTGGTAGGGTAGAGAGCAAAATGCTGGAGTAAGATGAACAGAAGTACACTGTGTTTTTTTCATCAATAAGGGGGAAGAAGGGAGAGGAAGTCTAGATTTTAATGGCATTTGATGAATGATCTTTAAGGATTTAAAATAACATGGATTTCCTAAAATGAATTCTACTGGCTGCTTACCTGTACATAGTATCCAGGCTCTCTTAATTTGCTTGGACCATATGTCTTTAGTGAGTAGACACCAGTCACAGTGACTGCCTGCTCCAAAATAAGCTCCCCAGTGACTGCGACTTCGGTACCTCCTCTGCTTCTGGCAACAGAAATTCACTTTCTCTTCACTCCCTACCCACTGTCTCCAGTAGAATATACTTTTACCTCCCCTCCCTCAACCAGGAGTTAGTATACAACCCAAGCCAGACCAATCAGAATCCCCCTGTGATTTTTCAAACAAGATCTAGTAAATTGACTTGAGAGAATGACTCTCATGAATAGAGACAACAGAGGCAGAAAGAGAGAAAGCTTATAGAGCTTGAACTGGTTCCATTTGCTCTACTCCTTCCTATGGTTTGAGTGTGTATCCTAATAAATACCTTCTCATTTTGCCTTAAGTTGCTTAAGTCAGCTTTCCGGCACTTGTAACCAGAGTCCTGACTAATAATACACAAATCAGCAATGTAATCTGACAAATATGATTTCCTGGCACCTACTAAGGATTATGACCTGGATTTGGGACTGTAAAATACATTGTAGAATAATCCTAATCCATTAATCTTTCTCTTGATAGACGAATATTTAGCACAGGGACAAAGCATTTTCTATAGAAAAGTAGTAAATGTTTTAGGTTTTGAGGGTCACACATTCCTGTCACAACTAGTCAACTCTTGCTACTAAAGAGGAAAATTGGTTATAGACAGTATGTAAATAAATGGGTGTAGCTATGTTCCAATAAAACTTTATTTACAAAAACAGGCATATAGTCTGAGTTGCCAGCTCCTAATCTAAACAAAACCAGCAGGTCAACATCTCAATGCTAATAAAAGAAGTCTCCTACATAAACTTACCATCATTTTACTTGATAAAGACTAAAGAGGACTACAGTATTATTCTATGGAGACAGCATGAAAGGAGAAGAGGAACAAATGTTACTTGGAATAAAACCGACATCCTCAAATGTTCTCACATCCACAGGAACACATATATGTGCTAGGAAATGATTCCAGGACAATAAGCCAAATAGGATTGTCTTAATGCTTAAATTCATAGCTAGAATTAGAGCTTGACTTACACAGCTGCTGGTAGAGCCAGTGGAAGATGCATTGGTACTTACCTATTATACAGAGCCTCACTTTACTAACATATGGTTCTTTCTGTAGAAGCTAAGGAAGTAGAACATCACTGAAGCCTTATGTGGCTGAGACTCCCTGAAGCGACCTTAATCACACTGAGTGGTCCCCAATTTACTCTGGTTTGAGGGTAGTAAAGGCAAATGGGAATTGCTTTGGACTGGATCAATTCTGGAACTCCTTGGATATTTGGATTACCCTCTGAAATGAGTCAGGACAAGAAAGAGTGCTCTGACCCACTTCTATGCTGATCACTGGAGAATTACTGGCTTCCCAGCAAGCACTGGGGCAGGGCAGGTGGTCACCGCACCTTCCTTTATAGGGAAGACATGATTTCCACATGATCTGACTTGTTGATAAGCCTTCCTTTCCCCTGACAGGGCTGACTCATGGGATGATTGCAGCCAAGACACCCTAAGAGCTAGTTCAAAAAGAGAAGGTTGTGTTAATTACTCCCCAGGGGTGGCAGAAACTTGACTGAGAATTTAGTGTGGGAGCCTAAGGGCACACTCTAGGAGTGAAAGCTGGAAGAAAGCTAACAGCTGAGGCTTCTGGGAAGGACACCCAGGAGAAGGCCTAGAATGAGAGCCAGGTAAGGAGAAACTAGAACAGACCTTGGAACCTACCCACAAATGGGAGGTTCTGGAAAACCAAGCCAGGACTGGAGCATAGAAAATCAGGATTTGGGGTTTGAGAATGAGCAAGAAAAATCTAAACTGTCTATGAGTTTTCCCCAAAGCCTAAGCCAACAGAGGTCCATCAAATATCCCTGAGGTGGAGGCAGCAGCCTGGTCCTCAAAACTTCAATATGCGCAAGAGTCATTTGAAGAGATCAAAAAGCAGATTACTATCCCTCCCTTTCAGGAATCTAGATTCAATTAAAGCTAAAACGGGACTTGAGAGTTTACATTAAAAAATCACACACACACACACACATTCCAGTTAATTCTGATGTGCTGGTCCTTGATCCATGCCTTTAGAAAGACTGGACATAAAAAGATAAAATTATAAAATTATAAAATTATAAAATTCCCTGCTATCACACCTATAAGTCCACAACCTGGACCTTTTCATGTGTTTAGTATTTTTAATCTTAACAGCACTTTTGCACCTATGATTTGCTATAATTTTCCCCCAACAACGTTCTGAGGTAGGAATTTTTATAAGCATGTTACAGGCAAAGAAACTGAGGTTCCCAGCACTTCATGTACAGTAATAAGTGGCCAAGTTCTCTCTACTGAGATACATGCCCAGATCTTCTGAGCATAGTGTCAGTGCTTTTGCCCCATTACAGCTGATGATAGTGCAAAATATGAAAATTTATAGAATCTAAGAATCCTTCCAGATCTCTTGGGTGTTTGAGGACCGTAATGACTCGGGGTGAGATCAGGCTCCTGTCTTATATATAAAATATATGGAATATGGTGGGACAGCCCTAGGAAGAGATGAAATCTTTAAAGGCAAGGTCAGTGTGGTTTGAGGAAAGAGTAAAAAGGATAAGAAGGCTCTAGTGAAAAGACCAGTGGTTGCAGAGCTGCTGGTCTAGCTCACAGTCTAGGGTCAGAAACACTAGAGTTGGCAAGATTTACAGCAACAGGGAAGATCCAGGAAGGACTCACAGCCAATCAAGGGGAGCTTCAGGCAACCTGAGGAGATATGGTTTTCTTGCCACTCTCCATCACCTAGGCCTAGATCCTGCAGGTTCAAGTAGGAGGCTTTAGGGTTAGCAGAGGAAGCTAGAACCTCATCTTCTAGGTAGACTTTGGTAGAATCAGCTACTTTCAATAGGCTGCCATTTGGTTTGCCTTCCGAATTAAGAAAGGGATTGATCTCAATCTTCTAAATAGTCCCTCCTTTGTGGTTACCATCCAGGGAGAGGGCAGAGGTCCTGGCAAATAAAGTTCCCATAGCCACACATCTTAGAGATACCTCCATGTAACACCTCGATACTCAAAGTATGGTCCACAGCCCAGCCAGCGTCAGCAATACCAATGAGTTTGTCAGCAATGCAGAATCTCAGGTCCTGCCCCAGACCTACTGGATCAGAATCTGCATTTAACAAGATCCCCAGGTGATCTGTGTGTGCATTAAATCTGAGACTCTAAAGCAGACATACTGTCCCTAATTTGCATTCAAAACAATACATTGGTAGAGCCTGTTGGGATTAGATCAGCCTCCAACATCAGAAGTAAGACATCAATTTCCAGCAATTTTAACTATTTTCCTAATCATCCCAGGCTATTTACTTTACTGGAAAGTAAAGATGAACAACAGGCTTAGGAAGAAAAAAAAAGACAACAGAAAGCTATTTAATTCTAATAAATATTCTTTATTATTATTCTTTTATACCCCCACTCTCTTCCAAAACAATTTAATAGCTTAAAAATATGAGGAGTAGTAGCAAGTTTTATTTTCCAGAAAACAGACACAGCAATATTTCTCATCCTTTTCAGAACCTTGACATTCCCCTATTAAAAGATAGAATCTATTTCTCTTCTTTGGGAAGGACTAGGTGACGCCCCTTAGGAAAGAACGTGGCAGAAATGATGCTGCCTGACTTCCAAGGCTGGGTCGTAAAAGGCAATAACAGCTTTTAAGATTCATTCTTATCTTAGGATATCACCCTTGGTACTCAGCCATCATGTTGGCCATATGGTGAGGCGACTTGGAGGTGTTCTGGCCATAGTCCCAGCTGTTTTTGTCTTTCCATCTAACAGCCAGCATGAACTTCCACACATATGAGTGAGCAAATCTTCAGATGGTTCCAGCCACCAGCCTTTGAGCAGCTCCAGCTATGCGAAATGGAACAAGGACCAGCTGTCTTGTCAAGCTCTGCCCACAGTGCATATCTGTGAGCAAAATAAATGTCGATGTGTTTTTAAGCCACTAAGTTTGGAGATGATTTGGTACACAGCGCTAGATAACTGAAACACTACTATAAACTCAAACCACAGTTGTAAGAATTAGGTGAAAAGAAAATGAGATTAGAAAAATAATAAGCTAAAGAATAAAGAGTGTAGAGGTAATCAAAGCTTTTTAGTTTTGAAACATGAGTATTTTGTTGTTTTTTTCTAAGCTCTCCTGGCAAAAAGGAATGTAGTTTAAGGCAGTGCTTCTCATACTTTCATATGCAAACGAATCATCCTGAAGTCTTATTAAAATGCAGATTCTGATTCAACACTCCTGGGGTGAAGCCCAAGAGTCTCTGTTTAACAGACTCCTAGGTGATGTCAAAACTGCTGTTTGTGGAACCAGACTTTGAAAAGTAAGTATGTAAAGTATCTTTGATAACTTTTCTACAATACATACAAATAAATTCATAACGCTGTTTCTTGGATGGGCCCTTCATTGTAGAATAAATACATAAGGCAGAAGGAAATTCACTAAATGATCTATGCGGGGTCCAAGCAATGAAGGTCAAGTACAAAGCTTGCTAACAGATGGCCTTGGTTCAAGGGTAAATTTTAGAATATCTGAAGATGGACTTCATTTCTTTTAAGCAATCCTCCAACAATACTGTTTCTTGTCAATGTGCTTTTGATAAGGTTCGCAGATCAGATTGTTCAAGGTTAATATCCCTGATGTGAACACAGTGCCAGACATGTTCTGATGCCAGTTAAGGGATGATGCATATATCTCAACCATCAAAAAGAGGGTACAGGTTAGGTCATTTAAGGGAATTTAAAATGCCAACTCAAGACAGATGTTTGGCTGAATATCCACACAGCCATCACTTTGGGAAGACAAATCAAGAGCATGTCTATGTAAAGGGATCAATACAATAAATACCCCCCTCAGCAAATGGTTCTGGACTATTCTAACCTACAGATCGATGATGGCCAAATCCTCAAATGTGGGCCACTGAGCACTCAGAGGAATCCCTCAAAATAAGTGTTATCTCCTCTGTTGGGGATATTTTATACTGAGCTTGACCTTCGAAGTTATAAAAATATAGGTTTGGCATGGGCTCATAGGCTCAGCATAACTTAGCCTTTCTTATTTCCATTCAAAGTGACAAAGGCTGGGGAATGACCAAAAGAAGCTACAAATGATGAAATGTCTTTCTTCATACATTTCTCTAAAAGTGTTAGGGTTATGACAGCTGTTGAATAGAGACAGACATTCCTATAACCTGCCTGTTCTTCATGGAGAATAGTGAACTCAGAAAGTCAGGCTTCTAATTCAAAGGAAGAAATAGGCAAAGAATGAAAAAGGGATATCCAGGGAATGAGGTTGGATCCTTAATTTGGGGAGAAAGGAGAATTTCACTATCTAAAACCAGGATGGACTATGGTCTGGGCCCAACCAGATGGCAATACACCCAGAACGTAGATTGGGTACAGCACCCCATGATGGAATGGATGTGAAAGTCATTCTAAACCCACTGCTAGCTTATAGATTCAAAAACTGACAAGGATAGGGGCAGGCCAGTGAGATAAAGAAAGTGCTGGAAGAGATAAGAAACCATCAGAAGGAGGCAGACCATGACCAACTTTGTACAGACAGAATTAGGTTCTTAGCATTAAAGGAGATTTTTATCTGTCATTATTTTAAACTCAGGGCCTCAGAAAACCTTGAAAATTCTTTAGCATAATGAAATGATGGTGTTTATTATTTAAAATGAGAAAGTGCCCATGTTTAGGCAATTAAAGAAAGATGTAGTTTATACATTTAATCTAAGGATCAAGTGATCACTAAAGGAATGGGCAGCTTCACTCAATAGTGAGATAACCATTTCTGGAAGAATTCAAGGCTGGACAAACAGCTACTAGAGCAGTGGTCCCCAAACATTGTGGCCTCAGGGACCAGTGCTTCTATGAGAATCTAATGCCTGATGATCTGAGATGAAGATGAAGCGGTGATGCCAGTGCTGGGAAGAGGCTGCAAACACAGATGAAGTTTTGCTCACTTGCCCTCTGCTCACTTCCTGCTGTGTGGCCAGTTCCTAACAGGCCACAGACCGGTACCAGTCCACGACCCAGGGCTTGGGGACCTCTGTGCTAGCCAGAATATTCCTGCATTAGAGGTGAATATGAGCTACACTATTTGTAAGTTACCAATCGAGTATAAGTGTCTAGAATTCTCTGACATCTTCAGGCTGCCATTTGGCATCTGTTTATATCCCCAGAGGAGATTTTACACTGAGGCAAAAGTATTAGGTGAAGCTCTCTGTAGTTAAGAAGCTATGTGCAGAAAAGGCCCCAATGATTATTTTGCTCCATCCTTTTACAGTTGAGGAGACCAGGTCTAGTTTTATTCATGATACCCCAATATGTATTGTAGTGGTGGCAAAGCTGACATTAAGACCTTACATTTCTGTATTTCTAGTCCATATGTGTGTGTGGCTTCAGGCAATAAACATATCGAATTAACATCATAGTCACTCCTTACAAACCTAAAGTTTACTGTTGAGCTTTTGTTAAATGTGGTTCTATTGAAACCATAGCAAAAGACACTTAACTTTAATTAGGAAAAATTTCAAAGATACACAAAAGTGGAGAGAATTGAACTTTCATGTACCCTTCACCCAGATTCAACAATGATCAAATCTGGCCATGCTTGCTTTCTGGATCCCTTTCTCTCTTTGCCGAAGTATTTTAAATGAAACCCAAATGTTAGATTACCTCTAAATACTCCCATATGCAACTCTAAAAAATACAGCCATTTTTTTACATATAACCACAGAGCCATTCATGCTGAAGATAATTAATACCCAAAACATACCTAGTCTATAATCAAATTTTCCCCAATTGTCTTCAAATCTCAATCTCTCTTTCTAAGCAAAAATTAAAAACCAAATAAATAAGGCAATTATTAACTCTAGAAAGAACCATTAGAGAAAGGAGATGTAATTCTGTCTATGAATAATATTTATATAGCCATAACCACATAAATACTGAATATTGATGAATAAAAAGGTATCGTGTACATTAGGGGGAGAAGTAGAGAATTTCCTTATTAAGAAAAGGACAGATAATACCTAAAACTGAATAAATAAGACATACCAGAATAATCAGGGTTTTGTTTCTGTTTTGTTATTCTTTTTTGTTTGCAATGTGAAATTAAATACCAGAAGAAACAGTTGAAAGATTTGAAAATAAAATAGCTGCCTCTGAAAAAACAGACCACATGCAGAGAAGCTATGTTTTTAATTAACCATTCATATGTAGCTTTGTACGTATGTACCTTTGATAAAACTAAAAAGTAAAATACTTTTTTACTTTGAAAAAATTTATGTATCAGTAACATTTATTCCCTATAGTTATTCAGCAAAAGTAAAAATGGTTGGGAAAGAAAAGAATATATAGGTAAGACAAATGTCAGCATCAGAATTTAAAGTATCATGAAATAAAAGATGATAGTTTCTTTTGTTAGTAGTTTACTCATTTTATTAAACTATATTCTGAAAAAAATATAGCATATACTAATTCATTAATGATTTATTGACATTGGATTAAGCATCAACTACCAAGGTAGGCCCTAGCATTACAAAGCCATAAGAAACCCGGTCTGGTAAAGGAGAGAGATGTATAGATCAGTGATTGCATTAAAGATTTATGTGTGCCATAGTGCAGACATGAACAAAGCTTCGCTGACACAAAATATTAGTTCTCCTGGGGCAGGAGTGGGTGCGGGATGGGTTAAGAAAATCTTCAGAAAATGGCATTAGAAGTGAACCTTTTTCCCAAGCTTGCTTTGCCTTCGAGTACTCCCTGCTAATACACTGGAAATAGCAAAACAGTTTTCTTTGTTCGCTTTTCTTTTTTCTACATTTTTCTCTGACTTTTTTTTCATTTAGAAAAATGAAAATATATGAGTTTTTAAAGTATACTTCCAAATAGAGTAATGAGCTTTAGTTTAGGGAAAGATTTGCTTTTCCACTCTGACTTGAAAATCTATTATTCACCCACAAAGAATTAAAATTATATCAATAGGAAAGAGGAGAGACATTCGAGATTAAATAGAACACTTTCATTTTACATACTAGGCGACTGGACTCAGGTGATAAACAAAAATATTACATCGTTTATAGGTTTGGGGAAGAACAATTTGATTTGCTTGTTTAGCTGTAATAATATTAAAAAGTTATATGCATTCTTCTAAAGTTTAGCATTGTTAGAATTTACTGATACATTTCACTTTCGAAGGAAGAAATACATTTGCCTGGTACAAAAATGAGAATGCATAGAAGCTCCCTGGAGCTTCTGTCTGCCACTTCCCACCCAGTCTCTACCACCCACTGCCACCCCCCGGGTAAATACTGTCCTTTGTTTGGTATGTACTCTTTTTTTTTTCTTTCAGAATTTTGACCAAACACAAACGTTGATTCTTATTTCCTTTTTAAGGTAGAAATATTCCTGCAACCCATGTACTTTAGGCACGGCCATTTGACTTGTTTTGGCCAATGCAATGTGAGTAAATAATATATAAGATATCTGAGCAGAAGCTTTAGTGAATATCTGTGGTTCGTTTCTTTTCACTGTGCTTCTGTCCTTCACCAGAACAAATTTTCCCAGATGGTGTTTGCTCTTAAGCCCTAGTCCTAGATTTCAAAAACACATGAGGCCAAGCCCAGCAGAGCCTAGCGGAGCCAGGGGCCTCGTGTAACTTAAACTCCCAAAAAGTGCTCTTATCAGCCAATGAGATTTGGGGTGTGTTTGTGGCTATCGCAATAGCTTACTAATAACAAATATCCACATTTTTGGAAGTTGAATAACAAATTGTAGAGTAGTAATAGGAGAAAGCAAATGTCTCATACAACTATGAATACAAATATCTAGAGATAGTGATCTATTGATACTAAATCTATAGGTGCCAATACCTGGAGATCCAAGTATATGAAATTTAACTCAACAGAAAATCACTCCACTCCCTGACAGTGAAAATTAATTGTCATCAAGTCCTACCTATCTCTGCTCACATAGCGACATAAAAACTAAGCAAATGAAAAATGATATGATTTTTAGTCTGGGGGAAGAGTGCATAATTATTATATACTACTTGATTCAAAAGCAAATTTTATATATACATATAACATTTACATATATATACATACATAAATATGTATGTGTGTGTATATATATATATATATATATATATATATATATATATACACACATACATACACAAACACACATATATAAAGACTGATTTAACCAGAAATTGTGATACTATTTCTGGGAGAATTGGGACATATATAATGAGGGTATGATCTATTTTTTAGACACATTATACTATTATGGTAGATAGGGATTAGGCATTGGTGACAGGTAAACACAGGAGAATTTGCCAAAAGAGTTGCATACGGGTGCTTCTGGGGAATGACACTGAGGATTTGGAACAGCGGGGCAAGGAACTCTTGTTATTCTCGTAAGTTTTATAGTATTATTTGATTTTAAAACATGTTCACATGATTTTTATGATGCTAATTCTGAGATAGTCCGTTTAAACAAAATTTTAAAAATATATAGATACACCTGATCAACATATAAAAAAAAACAATCACAACCATCATTAATTTATTAATGGATAAAATTCAACGTGGTCCTTTACAGTCAACTTCTCATGTATATTACACTCAGGTCATTTCAAATGGGCTTTCCTTGAATGCATCCTATTTTTTTACAGTTGTGAGCCTTTGCATATACTTTTCTCTCTGCAGGGAACTCTCGCTCATCCTTTTTCTGGTAAATCCTACTTATCCACTATGTAGCCCAAATGCTTCCACTGACTCCCATGCAGGGCCATGGAAACAGCATCATTTCTTTCTCTAGCCTCCTATATTATATAGTGCACACTCATTACAGAATATTTTACCTCATTTATAAACGCCTTCCTTTCTCAGAAGAGGTCTTCCATCAGAGGGTTTGTGGAAGTTGCAGGTCATAAAGAGGCCTACAGGCTGTTCCTTTTAAACTCAGCTTTACCTGTCCTCTCTTTTTGTTCATTGGGAATAGTTGTATGTATAGGTCCCCAAACCCTGGTACCAGTTCACCACCTGTTGGGAACCGGGCTGCACAGAAGGAGGTAAGAAGCAGGGGAGCCAGCAAAGCTTCATCTGTATTTGCAGCCACTCCCCAGCACTAGCATCACCACCTCAGCTCCACCTCACATCATCATGCATTAGATTCTCATAGGAGCACCGGTCCTTGGTGCCAAAAAGTTTGGGGACCTCTGGATAGCATCTTTGACCAACCACATTTTACAGTTACGTAACTATTTGAGGCTCATAAAAAACTCAATCATACTAGATTAGTTTGCAGCCAACAAACAAATAAAAACAGTCTATATTACCCAAGCCAGACAGAAACTTATGTAGGGGTTAAAAAGATAATTAGTCTTTACATTGATAAATCCTTGTGTCTGTCAACAGAAGACTCCATAGTTTCCCTCAGTTTGTTGCTCCCCATCTTGAGTCATTTATTCTTTGCTAGAAGGCCTCATTTCCTGATGCAGAGAAAACCAAGTACAGCTAGATTTCTGTGGCCTCATTAACGGGTCACTGCTCAGAAGGTCGCCAATACAATGGGAGGAGACAATAAGGGCAGTGAACCACGAGCCACACAATAAAAAATTTAGAGACTAAAGGTTTCCTACACCCATCTAAGACACAAATATTTTAACCTTTTAATCGCCTTAGTACAAACTGAGCCAAAAATATTTGCTCAAATTTAACTTATGTTCTTCCCCCAAGTCCTGGAGTTATGTAGAAATTCAGCTGTGTAATAGCTGGCTTGATATATCTTCAAGTGTATTGTAAAAATGCTAGTGGGTCTTTTCTTCTCGTTCTAGGTTGCTGAGAAAGCGGAATAGGTGTAAAATGAATGAAAACTCTGAAAAGTCTCCACAATCAACTAAGAGGTTGGGTAAAGAAAGAATCATCAGAGCATTCAGAGGGCGGACTTCCTCTCTGAGCAGGAAGTCAAAGGGTTCACATGTTCACCGCAGGTGCACGTCCAGAACAGGCTTCGCTGGAAACATTATCACCTTCATCAGGGATGGACTCTTCTTAATGAGAAACAGCTGCCCTTGTAGGGTTTCAGGGAAGTTTCTGTCCCAGTATAAGCCAGAATGCACTGAGAGACACACATGGGGTCAAAAACTGTTTGTTTGTTTGTTTGTTTTGTTTTGTTTTGTGGTTTTTGCCTTTGAACTAGAAGAAGAAAACTGTTACTTCCTGTGACTTTCTGGTGGGATAAGGATGTCTGCCCACCTGAGGCTGGTTGTTGATTTCTCCACACCAAGACCTCACTGTCGCCAGTGTGCATTGTTCTGCTGTCACTTGTCTTAAGTAAAAGTGAAGCTCTATAATTAGAAAGTCGATGATAGCAAGGAGAAAAAGGCCTGAGCAGCACAAAGCCCCAGGCTGCAGCTGTAACTTACACTGTAATTTTAAATTTAAGTTCAAATTACATGATACCATAACACAGCAACAAAAGGGCTAGGGACACACAGGAGCCCGCAAGCAAACCTTGGGATGTTAAAACTCGACCTTCCTGTGGGGCAGACGTGTTATTTAGATCTGGGAGAATGTTTCTGAGAACGAATTGCATAAATGATCCAGGCAAAACCAGGAAAGGCTTTTGTATAACTCCATGAGCTGATGCAAAGTTGCCCATTGTTTCTGAACAAAAATTGGTAGATGTGCCCTGAATTCTAGCATTTACTTTGGTTTCCTACCTAGAGTCGTGGAAAGTTAAAATTGAAAAACAGCCCTAGGATTTAATACACATGGCCTTCTACTTTTTGACACATGTGCTATTTGTGAGCAGAGAATTTTCAGTCTACAGACAACACGGCCCTTAACCACCACCAGCCCTGTATTCCAGCTGCCTCCTATGCATTGTGCCTCATCAGAGAATCATCACTCCCAAAGCCACACCTCCCCAACCAAACTCCCTGTCTGCCTCCCTGCACCCACCATCCCTAAACTCCTTCCTCCCACCCTCTTTCCAATCTCTCACCAGGTGTCCACCATTAAAACCAGAAGTCAGATTACACACTTTCCTCTTCCCCTTTCCAGTGGCTTTATAATCCCGCCGGAATTATTGCTTTAATTAGTCCTGTTGTCTCCAGCCTCTCCCTTCAGGTCCTTATCCTCTGACCCTTGCATTACTGTAATAGTCCTGCGTGGCCAAGTAGCCTCTGGTCCCTTTTCCACACGCCTGAGAGAGTTAGCTTTCTACAACCTAACAGCAATTGTGTGATCTATTATTTAGATGGTGTACTCAAACGTCCAAGCTAGGGCTCACAAGTTGCCTGTAAATCAAGTTTCTTTGTATTTTTACAAATAGTACCATAGAGGCAAAGCAGCTTAGAAGCCTGAAGTCTGAATCCTGGTTTGATTCCTGCCCTCAGAGCTTTCTATCTCTGGGTGCTGGGAAGTTAATGAACAGTTCCCTCCTCTGTAACAACCAACAACAACAACAACAACAACAAGTAAATCATCTCAAACTGCACTTTCCAGGAAATGAGCATTTGATAAATACCAGATATTATTGTTAATATTATTATTATATTAAGATCTCTTATTAAAGACACTCATATTCATTACGTCTTTGTTGTGCAAAGTCTATAGGCTATGTTCTACAAGGATGTATGAGGCTCCTGAGACTTTCAGGAATCTGGTGTGTAAATCTTAGAACCCTGTTCCTAACAGGGTTGGGTGTAACACTTTTAATTGCCGATGAAAGAAACGTCTAAACCTGTAAAGAATTTTTATAGTTTATTTGAGCCAATCTGACAATTTGTGCCTGGGAGCAAGACTTCAGATGCTCCTGAGAGTAACACTTTTGAAGCTTCTTTTATGCATTTGAGATTAAAGAGGAAATGTAAGGAATATTGGACAAAGCAGGATGGGGATCGGGTTACAGGAGAGTTAGCGAGATTCTGTGCCCTCCTGAGGGTCGACACCCTCTTCCAGGGATATTACTTGTGGTATTTCAAAGAGGTGCTAACCTACATACACGACAACAATGGACAATGACGGTCAGCTTAAAACCTTTCACTAAAGAAGTTATAGGCCTGCGGGTGACTCCCCACCATGACCTGCCCAGTTAGGAATTTATAATCAGATCGCCTTGTGAGGTGACTTTCCATAGAATCCTTTTTTTCTAATCCACACAATCTTATGTGAATAAGATCAGGTATCAGTCATTCATTCATCAAATGATTGTCTCTCTATAACGTGCCAGTCATCGTGCCAATATTCAACTTGAATTCCCTTCTAATAACAGCAAAGTTCCTAGCATATATTAGAGATAAAAACAAGTGGTTAACAATGAAAATATTTATTGTTTCAGTCTCTGAAACCAAATAAAATTAAACACAAATGTTGCAACATCTACAGAAATGAAAAAAAAATAAATTACATTTCATACTTCTCAGAGATTCCTACGATCCTGTCTAAATATTGCTAAGACCCTAAAATGAATTTTCCAGAACATTCTAGATAACATATTTCTCCTGGTATAAGTAACTTTCTTTGATCTGGGTTTAAAAACGAACTAAATCCAAATGTCACTAAAACCTTCATTTTCATGTTTTCATAAAATCATCTATGGCCATGCCACCCTGAACGCGCCTGATCTTGTCTGATCTCGGAAGCTAAGCAGAGTCAGGCCTGATTAATACTCGAATGAGAGACCACCTAGGAAGACCAGGTGTTGTGGGTTATTTAAAAAATAAAAAAAGATTCACGAAGTTTCCAGTAGCTGGATATCTATCATGTATTTTAGTCTTAAAAATACTGTTGAGTTAAAAAAATAATGAAGTACTGTAGAGGAATCTTGTTAAGCAATTAATTGGTGACTAAAAGTCAAAACAGCAAAGGGAGAGATCTCGAGATTAGCATATTGAAACAGCTGTTTTCTCAGGGCTGAGAGACAAGGCTTGGATTTGCGCCGGCAGCTTTTCACAATTCATATCAGGTTTGTTAAGTGGTTTCAGAGTCTTAGGTCAGGCCCTGAAGTTATCCTGGAGGTGCCAAGTGAAGTTGGTGATTTCAAAGATGTTTTCACAGTATGGATGAAAACCAAATGACAGAAAGGAGCCTTGGACGGCAGGGGCTGAACTCCAAAGAAAATGAAACGGTGGGTTGGTTGTCATTTTACCTCCAGCGAGTCAAAGTCATTATAGGAATGAGAGAAAAGTTTCAGTTCAGGGGGTTGCATCTTAGATGTGGTCTGGACTGCAGTTTGGTGGGATTTCTTGAAACCTCCGTGTGGCTGAGGAATGGGGAGGAGCCCAAGCAAAGGCAGAATTACTGGGAGCAGAGCTGGAAAGTTCTAGTTAGTGTTTGTCGTTGTCAATCAACCCTTTTTAACAAATTGTGTTTACTATTAGAGTCTCTGCTGTTGTTTACTGATTATGAAGAAATACAAGGATTTGTCAAATAAACAGAAGCCAAGTTAGAAATTTAAAATTACGTGCCACTCAGATCACCTATAACAAATATTTTGGCCTATTTTCTTCCTACCTTGCTTCTAGTGCATCCATCCATCCATCCATCTTTTCATCTATTCGTCATCTACATAGTTCTTCTTATCCAGCTATTTATATATCCTTATACAGTTAGATATCACTGTCGTTTGTTATATAAAGCTTGCATTGTCACTGATTATCAGATATTTCGACTCCTAACCTTAATTCACGGGGTATTCTGGTTTTGCCAGGCAGGGTGGCACATGGGAATTTATGGCCTTTTAAAGCAGTCCCCCCCTTATCCACGGTTTTGCTTGACAATGTTTCACTTATCCGCAGTCAACCATGGTCTGAAAATATTAAATGGAAAATTCCAGAAATCAACAATTCATGAGTTTTAAATCACATGCTGTTCTGAGTAGCTTGATGAAATCTCGTACCATCCTACTCTGTCCTGCCCTAGACATGACCCACCCCTTTGTCCAGCTTCTCCACATTGTAGATGCTCCTCACCCATTAGTCACTTAGCAGGTGTCTCAGTTATCAGAATGACGGTCCAGGTACTTCAGTGCTTGTGTTCAAGTAACCTTTATTTTACTTCATGATGCCACATTCACAGAACTTTTATTACAGTACATTATTACAGTTGTTCTATTTTATTGTTATTTTTGGTAATCTTTTACTGTGCTTAATTTGTAAATTAAACTTTCTCATAGGCACATAGGAAAAAACACAGTGTAAATAGAATTCGGTACCAACCACCGTTTCAGGCGTCCTCTGGGGGTCTTGGAATGTTTCCCCCACGGATAAGGGGGGACTATTATATTCAAAGTCAAAAAATGTTTACAGTCAAGAATTTGGTGTTTTTCTCAGTTTAACTAAAACAAAAACATAAAACACAGAACTAGAGGGGTTTGCACTAAAGATTTAAAAATATTTCGGCCTGCAAAATTATGTTCCGTGGCCTCCCCCTTGCTCACTCTCTCATATCCCACCCGATGTGGCTCTCTGGTGGCTCCTTGGGTCTCTGAGAGATTGCTTCTGAGGGCAGATTGGAAATGTCTCTGTCAAAATCCCCACAGAGGCATCTCGAAGGATGGGTAATTTATAATGGGAGACAGTAAGTAATGGTGGTTAACATATTGATAGGTGTCATATCTATTCATATATTTTTACAAAGTGTTTTATATTCATAAACTCAGCTGAGACTGGTAGAAAGAGAGTTTCGATTGTGAGTAAAGGTGCCTTGAGTTCTAGTCCAAGTTTTGTCTCAACTATTAACCTTTTATAACACTTAAATTCTCTGGACCTCAGTTTCCCTATGTATGTAGGGAGGCGCTGATGCCTAGTGGACCAGATACTTGTTAAGACCATTCCTAGATCAGCAGTTACATGTATTATGAAGGTTTTGATGGCTCTATATTGGCTGAATATTGAGGCGTTATTTTCATCAACTACCAGTCAGCAGTGAACTTGCTCTGGGAACACACTCAAAAAGGAACCAGAGTAGATACTAATTTGCGGGGGGAAGGTAATGGAGGGGGAATGCAGGGTTTATTTTCCAAAGCAAAGTTGTAAAAGTCTGCTAATATTGTTCTTTTGTGCCTCTCTTGGTTCCCTGAGAGAAGCTAAGTGAGTTGTGCATGTGAGTGAGTGAATGAGTGAGTGTGTGTGTGTGTGTATGTGTGTTAAAAGATATAAAGGAGAATTTATTACATACATACATCATGGAGCAACTGGCATCAGTCAGTATTTCTTGAATAGCCCCAGAAACAAACGTAAGATGGAGTAAGCTTAGAGAGAACAGATGCTCTAATGAATTGGGGCCCATGAGGGCCTCCTAAGAGAGCTGTGGTGTTTGCTCCCAGAGAGAAGAGCTTGTGATGACAATGTGTTTCCTGCTTCCCAAGGTCCAGGTTAGCACTCGTGGCTCTGGGTCTGGGCACTCAGCCACAGCCACAGCCACAGCCCAGCCACGTACTCAGGGATGGGAGGGGGCAGGCCACTCCTGGGAATAGCTTCCTGCTCCCCACTGCTGATGCTGAGTCCAAGAAAAGGAAAAAACAAATTCACCCACGACTGTAACGGAAGTGTTTTCCTCCACGTTTCATTGTTATCGACTTAGCCAATCTGCAACGATTAATTAAGCAAATACTGGAGACTCAAATGCTGTTGGCCTCTTGTTTAAAAGTGACATAGAATTTATTCCCTATTTCTACATGAGTTACCGAAACAGAAAGTTGAATGACTTACCCAAGGCCACTTGGCAAGCCGATGGGTTCAACCCCTACATACCTAGCACACACAGTTGGCCTGGGTGGTGGGATAGTGCAAGGATCCCCTGTCCCCTCTTCTTACACAGCACCCTGTCTACCCCTTAGCATATGCCTAACATTTCCAGAGCTGAGAGTCATTCCTTATAGTATCTGAAAAGTCCCCCTATTAAGATCCAAACCCTAGGGCAGGGACAACGCTTTGAGCTACTACCAAACATTTTCTTTAGAGGAATATCCCTTCTCAGATCCCTGTTTGAGAGAGTTAGCTAGAAGCCAGGCTTTCCTGGAACAAAGCAGGAATGAGACACTTTGTCGTGTGGTGGCAGAACGAAGGAAAAGACTGGAGGTGGGGACTTGCCAAGGACAAACTTTCACTTATGGGTTGGTCCTGCTTCCAGCTGAATTGCTACCCCACGTTGCAACTTTATTAATTCATCTTCTACTTGGGAATGTGTTTAAAATACCAAGCAATAAAATGGTCCGGGAGTCGACATGATTAATTAAGTTCAAGTTTACTTAAACTTATTTACCTACTGTGTTCATGGATTCTTCTACCTCCCTTTCTGTTCCCTAAATAGAAGCCGCCCCAAGGACTGGCCCCCCGGTTCGCTTTGTCATCTAGGCTCTCGATTTGGGTCACTCTTACTTTTTCAGCTTTAAGCATCACAATTAGAAGGTTACACCTCCCCAATTTCTCTCTAACCCAAAGATAGGAAACTTTGTGTGCAATGAGCCCCAATAGGAAATATTTTAGTCTTTGTGGGACACACAGTCTCTGTTGAAACTACTCAACTCAGACTACTCGGCATGAAAATAGCCATAGACATATGTAAATGAATGGGCGTGGCTCTGCGCCAATAAAACTTTTTTTTAGGAACATTGAAGTTTGAAGTTCATGTCATTTTCACTTGTCACAAAACATTATTTGTCTTTTTTCTCCTCAACCATTTAAAAATGTAAAAGCTATTCTCCCTGGGCCTTACAAAAGCAGACTGTGATCCAGATCGGGCCTGTAGGCCAGAGTGTGTCAGCCTTTTTTCTAACTAATACCTCTCTCCGTGCTCCCATCCTACTGTTGAAAACTCCCTCACACTTGACATTTATAATATGGAAATCGCCCTACCCTTTACCCATTCCACAAAATAAGAAGTAACTTCCTTATTCCTCTCAGGATACTGGTATTTTCCCAAGGACCCAGGCTGGAACTCTGAGGGTCACCTTATCTCCCATGTGTCATTTCTTGTGCAAAACGAGCATCCCGATTTGACTACAGACACACATGCAATACTCCCAGCAGCTGTCCCTCTCTTTGGCACAAAAAGCTCTATATATCCAAATTAATTATCAGAGCAAGACGCTCATCACAGAACTCCCTTCGATGTCTCTACCATTTTCTGCATATATGGACCCAGCCTGCAAGGCCCTCCACTTGACTAGACGTGATTTTTCCTCTGGCAGAGTTTTCTAGTTTCATCTCTCTCTATTTCCCAACACAGATTATCTGCGCACACCGAAAGGATTGGCCTTTGACATGTGAAATCAACATGCTGGGAGGGACATTCCTACCTCTATGCCTTTGCTTCTGATCTCCCCCCTCCGGCACCACCCCCTGCATCGCTGAACCCCGAACTCCTTTTCCTAAATCTATAGACCTATCCAAAGACTCACAGCCAACCACAATAAGATACTATTTCTTACACACTAGGGTGGATGTCATAGAAAGACTGACAATAACTGGTATTGGTGAGAGTGTAAAGAAATTGGAATCTTCAGTTGAGTGCTGGTGAGGATGTGAAATGGTACAGGAGCTTTGAAAAGTAGGCTGGTGGTTCCCAAAAGATTAAACATGGAGTTACCATATGACCCAGCAATTTGACTCCTAGGTGTCTACTCAAGAGAAGTGAAAACACACGTCCACATAAAAACTTGTACACTGATGTTCATAGCAGCATTATTCATAATAGCCAGAAAGTGGAAAACACCCAAATGTCCATCAACTCATGAATAATAAACACAAAAGGTCACATATGATTCCACTTATATGAAATGTTCAGAATAGACAAATCTATAGAACTAGAAAGTAGATTAATTGTTGCCTAGAACGGGGTGGGATTGAAGAAATGGAGGAAAATGAGGGGTGATTGTTAGTGGGTTTGATGTTCTAAAGTCGATTGTGGTGATTATTGTACAACTCTGTGAATACACTAAAAACCACTGAACTGAATACTTTTAAATGGGTAAGTTTTATGGTACGTGAATGATATCTCAGTAAAGTTGTTTCTGGGTTCCTGACCAAATCAGATGATTAGAACATGATTGTTAAAGAAAAGATTATTTCGTAGCTATATTATCTGTTCCACTCAGTTGATATTATATACTACCTTATAATTTTTCTGCCTATATTTTAATCTTCCAACTACGTTTGAGATTCTCATATTTTTACGAATAAATGCCTGTGTTTGTTCATTTAATTCAGAAGATGATTGTGAGTAGTTAAAGTAATTTAAATCAAGCCAGAGCTAGAGATGATAGGTTATCAAGTGTGGGTGTGTCAAACACAACTCACAAGCTGCCATTATTGCTGTGAAATGATGAAATGGAAAAAAACAATGCTTGGTTTCACCTGTAAATTGATACGTCTTGCTTTTACCATTTTGCATCCATCGGACATTGACAAACTGGGCATGGGCTGTCTCTCTGATCTATTGCAGAGTGCTCAGAAATGAGGATATTCGGTTATAGTTTTCATGCACTTCCCCCATTCTAATTTCTTAATTCATGGCTACTATGACTCTATTATGTGCATAACATTGAACACAAAGATTATCTAAGCAAATTCCATAACTAATATATGACCACGCTAGTGTAGCTGTCAGCTTTCTACATACTAAGCATGTGGCACCTTAAATTTCATTTGCTACAGATATGTTCTTTTTGAAAAGTCTGGGCACAGGTGGTGAACAATCTATATCATCATTTCACGTCCTCCTTAAACACCACTAGAGTTTGGTGTTGCTACATCCATTTTACACATGGCAACACTGAAGCTCTGGGAGGCATGATGACTTGCCAAGAGTCCCACAGCTATTTGTCCAGTCACCTCTTGCTGCAAAGTCTGTGATTTTAAACACTATCAGGAAATTCTCTTCATGGTCACCACAACCATCTCTGTCTGGGGTTGTAGAGGTACCTCATCCTCAGCTTCCCACCCTTTCCTGTCCAGCCTCATGGTGAAGCTCTGGTGTGGCTCTCGGGTCCCATGGCCAACACAATGCCCAACAAAGACCTAGCTGGGTAAGGGCGACCCAGTGTCTAGTCTACCTGTTTGCCTCATTGGGGGTGGAGTCAGTCATGTGACATTTATTTAGTGTCCACTGTGCACTGGGCACAGAAGCAGGCTCTGGCAGTTCATCGATTTTTTTCTCAAACCATGAGGCATATCACTGATGCCACATCCACAGCACTTAGGATTTTAGTGGTACAAACTGTCTTGGACCTTGTGATTTCGAACAAGGAGTTATCCTTGACCCGAATTATAAGCATATCTAAAATACATAGGAAGACAAGGTATAGACTCTTAAGATTTAGTCTTTTCCCTAACCCAAATCAATATTCTTTGACTTATACTTGATTCACTGATTTTAAGAATTATAAGTGAATATTTTTCCTGATTTTCAAGGGGGAAGCTGAGCTACAGGATGTTTATTTGGTCCAGAAAGAGAAAGAAAAACAAACCCGAGGAAACCCGGTCTCAGGCCACCACTGGTAGAGAATGTGAGCCAGGCCTGACAAATGTCCAGACTGGATGAACTTTATCTGCAAAGGTGGGCTTGTCCCATGACTGTGACAGACATGTAACTTTACCTGCCTGGTTTAATTAAATTATGCCTAGAAATCCTCAGAAAAGCCCAGTTCATCACTTTTCTGAGCCTGGACACATAAGGTAGCTGGGTCAGAAGTGTTTTGTTTTTTTTTAAAGATGGAAGAGACTTGAGTAAATCTCCATGTTAAGAAGGTAGAGGCAGAAGAGAGGGAGCGATTAAAAATAGAGGAGAAACAGCAGCCACAAACTAGAAGTAACCCAACCACCAGGACAATAAAAAATCAAAAAGTGGTACATCCATCTAACAAAGTACAACTCAGTAATAACAAGGCATGATTGACTGCTACGTATTACAACACGAATAAATCTCAAAATCGCTGCGCTGAGTGAAAAAGCTGGACGACAAACAGGATGTACTGCATGATTCCATTTACATGAAATTCTAGAAAATGCAAATTAATATAGAGTTACAGAAAGCAGATCAGTGGTTGCCTAACTTTAGAATCGGAGAGAAAGGAATGAATAGCAACGAGGTCCAAGGGCATGTTTGGAGATGATGGAGATATTCTGTATCTTAATTTTGGTAGTGGTTTCATGGTCTCCAAACTCAACAAACTGTATACTTTAAATGGAAATCAATTGATTGTACATAAGTTATACTTCGATAAAGCTGATTTATAAAGAAACATACAGGGAGGATCCTTGGGGTCCTGTAGACTGGAAGAGGAAGCCCCCTTTCACTGAGAAGGAAAGGAAAGAGGCCAAGGCAGAGATGGTTACAGGTCCAGTCACAGATGAGAAGGGAAGGGCCGAGAGAAGAGGTGGTTAGCCACCACTTGTATGAATGCTTCTCAAAAGCTCCCTGTATCTCGGAAGCTAAGCAGGGTTGGGCCTGGTTAGTACTTGGATGGGAGACCATCTAGGAAGACAAGGTGCTATGTGCGTAAAAAATTAAAAAAATAAGGGATCGCAAACTCACAAGGTCTTTGCAATCTGTGAGGTCAACCAAGGGTTGCCTTGCCTAACAAACAAACAAACAAACAAACAAACAAACAAAACTCCCTGCATCACCGTCCCCTGTAAAGAATGTCCATGTCCTTTGAATATACGCATTCACGTGGATCACCGTGGAGTTAATGCACATTTGAATTCTGAAACTGTCCCATCTTAACCCACAATGTGTGCTATCCAGGCTGCATGTTTGCAAAGTCTAACCCCCTCGTGCCTCTAAATTCAGCCCACTTTCAGCTCGTTATTCCTGCCCCATAGAGCACCTAAGAGCCTCAGCAGTGAACAGGCTGATGTGTTCTGAGTGGCGTTTTCTTTGATTTTTTTTCTGTGCCACTTTAATGACTAGTAACTGCAGAACCCATAAGAAGGTGGGAGTGGAGGCTCTGTCAGAAACTGTCAGGCTGGGAGGAGAGCCTGGAAGATAGGAATCTGCAAGCACCTCTGTGGTTATCAACTCTTTCGTTTAACTACTCAGCGGAGTATATCAGACAATATTTTGCAGTAACGAAGACAGAGCCATAGCAACCAGACTACAAAGAGAAGTGCAGGCTTTTAGAAATGGCTCCAAGTCTCTGAAGAGATATTAGCATTTCGCAGCTTCGATTTCTTCTTGTGTTTGTTTCCTTTTGGTAGCTACTGAAGATACCCTGTGTTTTCTTTACATGCCACCAAACTGGGCACATTTTGATTTACCAAAGCTGGGTTCGTGGGCCTAAGACTGGAATTCTTCAGTTAGTAGAAATATTAGATTGAAAGTGTTTTCCTCAGTTATTAAAAATGTCATCTTCGGAACATGTTTTCTTAGCTGCTAATATCTGGTGCCTTTTCACATTAACGATAATCTTTCTAGTCTTCTGAAGAAACAGGAAGTTGTGATTAAGTAGAGAAACCAAAAAACCTCCTTGACACCATGCTCGCTAACCAAAGTCCTTCTCCAAGGGTGAGTCTCTCATGTAAGGTAAAAGCTGGGCAGGGTCCCCACCTACGGGTGACAGAAGATGAGTTGGGTCAGGCACGTTATCTTTTGTAGTTGTTTGAGCTTTTACAAAAGAATAATGATAGGAGACCCAAAAGAGGTAAAAAAAAAAAAAAAAAGTGACAATGCCTGTGCAGGTGAGCATGGTACTAATTTTAGGGCCACTGTCCCTTACCACCCACCAAAGCACCCATCTGCTCTACGGTTTCAAAGCGAACAGACTACCAAAAGAATTGAAAATAGACACTCAAGTATTTGTACAGGAATGTTCATACAGCATTATCCACAACAGTGAGAAGGTAGAAGTCAACCCAAATGCCCATCAGTGAAGGAAAGGATAAACAAAATGTGATCTATCTATGCAGTGAAATATTATTCAGCCATCAAAGTAATGTAGTACCAATACACTCTTTAACATGGATGACCGTCAAAAAGTTATGCTAAGTAAAAGAAGCCAGACATAAACAGTTACTAATTGTGTGATTCCATTTATATGAAATGTCTGGAATAGGCAAATCCAGAGGGACAGAAGGTAGACTGATGGCTGCCAGAGGCTGGAGGTGGGGGAAAGGGGGAATGAGTGATAATGGGTACCAGGTTTCCTTTCAAGGTGATAGATTTCTGGAACCAGATAAAAATGATGGTTGCACACCACTGAGAATGTACCAAATGCCACTGAATTGTATGCTTCAAAGTGGGTAATTTTATGTTATGTGAGTTTCACTGCAAATTAAAAAATTTCCAAGTCAAAATAGATTGTCACGCTGTCACATAAAAACCTTTTTAATGCAAATAATGCACTCAACAATAAAATATTAAAGAAAAAGCTACTATAAGAAAAGCAGACTGGCAAGCAGATGTATTCAATTCATTCTATTAATATTAAGTGAGCCTTCCTTGTCTCAATTAGTGGAGGAGAGAGTGGGAAAGAAACCATCCCAGGCTGTGATGAGGCTGGGGATGGGATAGAGGAAGTAGGGGCAGTTGGGAGAATTGCTTTGCCAGGGCTGCCAGCGTGGTAGAAGACAAATATTGACAGCGCGCCTTGCACCAGGAGGCCCCACCCTGCCTCAGCTTGAATCTCATTGAAGTTAATTAGTAAGGTGAGGCGGAATGGTGAGGAACACAAAGGAGAGATGATAAAGAATATAGTAAATGTTTACAGAGTTTAGAGACAGAAAACCTCTGCTGGGCTGGACTGACTCCTTGCAGGATGGAAGAGGACAGAGAATCAGCATGAGCTCTGAGGACCAGGAGTCAGGACTTCTAGTCCCTAGTTGAGTCACTACATGTCCATGAACTTGAGCAAGCCATGTTAACTTTCTGGGTCTTGGTTTTCTTTGCTAAGTGCTTTCCAGACTAAAAAGACATCACAGATGTCCATGGAACATTTAAAACATAAAGACTCCCTTAAGGCTGGAGAAAAGACCCCTTAGAGATCAAACTGGTTCTCAGACTTGAATCCCCTGGGGCTTGTTACTACTCAGATTGCTGGTCCCCACTCCCAGAGATTCTGATCTAGTAGGTCTGGGGTGGAGACCTAGAAATGTTTGCACCTCTAGAAAGTTCTCAGGGAGGCTGAAACCTCAGAACATATTGAGAACCACAGAAATAAATGAAACTAGTCCTTACCAACCCTGGATGATCATCAGAATCACCCGGAAAATATTTTAATAAAAAAAAAAATACAAGGGCCTCACTCATATGTTGTAAACCAGGCTGCCTCTGGAGTCCTGACCCTTCTGTTCAGCTCTAGATCCAGGGATGTTTCTGAGAGGTGGGCCTGGGGTGGGGCTCCTTCTGTGAGTGGGACTCAGAACGGGGGAGAGAAGGACAGAGGGGTTCACTTGAGCTATCATGAGAAGTGTCAAGCTCTGGGTCAGCAATCAGTAGCCTATGATGAAAACCAGGACCCAGTTCATCTTAGATAAAATCTATTGACCACTTACTGCATTTATTTAGCACCTAAAGAAGTGAGGAGGCAGACAGGACAGGAAAAGTGGCTTTTCAGCAGAGACTCTGGGGAAAGACCTGAGGAAACCATGAAACGCTTTAGGCAGTGTCTGTGCTGATTCTCCAGTACTCATTTCTGCATTCTGTTTATTTTTTCCAGAATAAAGTCTAAATGATAAGAGCTTGTCAAATAAAAAATATTGTCAAAGAAAAAAAGCATAAATTCTTAAGGCATGAAATCCAGCATATGGATGTCTTATATAAAATGTTCCGAGATGCCATTTCATGGAGTACCTGCAAGAATAATTGCTCTCTGAATACTTAGTTGGTGGAATGGAGAGGAGCTACTTTGTTCCTTTGGTTAGTACTTCCCAGTCCAGACCCCCACAGCTAGTCTTACTTAGAGCAACGCCTGCCAACTGTTCAGATGTTTGGCCTTGCCAGTGTAGTCTTAAATTATCTGCTAGAACAAAAACAATGGCAAGAAGGTCTCCTTGCTTCAGAAGAAACAGGATGCATTTCCAGGTAGGCCCTCATAACATGGATATAACGTGGTCAGCTTCTATGATGTGTAATGTATAAATTCTCCTCCTTCCTTATCTCCAAACTTGCAGTAGGACTAAACTTCCTGAATTGTTTTGTATACAAATGTGCAGTCATGCACCTAGTGACCTGGCTACTTGGGCAATTCTCCCTGATAACGATCATTGTTTTATAAAATGTCTTTTCAAGACAAGTGTAAATTATTTGAGATCATGTTATTATATACTTTAGCTCCTCAAAGCGCTGAGGACAATGCTGAGTACGTAGGGCATTCCCAATTTTCTTTGTTTCTCTTTTATTCAAAGGCGTACAAAACAGAATCCCTAGATGGTAGAATTGGTTTACTCATAATCAGAAAATGTTGCCTTGAATACACGTCTTTAATAGTTCAAAGGCAACCACAGCCTAGATCTCCACTATGATTTTTCTCGTGACTCTGATTCTTTCAATCCATTGCATTCTGCAGCCATAGAATATAGCCATTCTCTGCTTCACTCATGAACTCAAGCAATCGAAGGCAGTAGAAGGAGGGCTAACCACAATTAGTTCTGTGTTTGAATCGCAGCTCAATGTTGGGTAGCTGGGTGACCCCAGACCTATCAATGAAGCTCTTCCAGCCTCTATTTCTTTACCTGAAAAGTGTGTACAATGACATCTAACTTTGCCATGTTTTATCTCTCCAACCTGACTGTTAGCAACATAAAAGCAAACATGGGGTTTTCTATTCTTTGGTCTATACTCTATGTTAACTGCTGAGCACCCCCATAAGCTAAGAAAATACTTGCAGAACTGGTGTTTGGGAGAACAAAGGGACAAGGGAAGAAAATACTCTAAGTTTCAGGAGAAATGTAAAACTCAGAATTACTTTTTTTCCATTTTCTTCTATTTCTGTGTATTCTTGGCCTAAGGACAGAGGACTGATGCAGTGTTTGTGAATGCCAGCAGGGAATGCGATGCAAGCTAGTAAAACTTAGGAGAAGCCCAGAGATTTTGGACATCTATTTGCCTGACAGCCAGCAAGGGACATGCTTAGCACCACAGCCTGACACTGGCCATCTTTGAATACAGAAAAGAATACTTGCTGATGAATTGTGTTTGTTAAGTATTAACAAACCCTCAGAAGAATGATGTGATGTGCTAACATGTCAGTTAGGATGTGGTGTTTATCATAGGCCCCTGGAAGGGAATTATGGGAAGACTTCTATTAAATGTCACAGATTAGCCCATTTTCCTGTCTTTCCATGTCAACAGATCCCATGTGAGAGTTACTATGGGAGAAACTCCCTACTGAAAAAGTAGTTATGTCTGTAGCCCAGGAGGTTCCAGTAGCAACGTTATTATGCTCAGGGACATGGCCCTCTGGGATTTCATCCAAGCTGAACAAAGACAGCCTGGTGGGGGGTGGGGTAGAGGAAGAGCATTTTATAAACAAAACTAAAAGAACAGGGAATTTGTTCATTTACACTGCTGGAAAAAGAACCAACAAGGCGATGACTTCATTGGATCAGTAAAACTAACTTTGAAGTTTCAATTTGCTGATGAATAATTGTATTTCATCTATAGAGAGTTCATCTTCAAGTCATTTTGGGGACCACTTTGCATGAAAAGTAGAATGTAATCAGTGTACAGGTAACACGAGAAACACCGACGTCATTGTAAACAGCAACTTTTGTATAAAAATGAGGATTTAACCAGGAGACTGATGACATGTTTAGTACAGGAATCACAGAGCACATCGGTGACCAGAAGTTTCAACTAACTCTGAGAGATGGAGAGAAATCACTCTTGAACAAATCTATAGAAGTGGAAGGAAGGTCAGAAGGTGTAATGTCTTCAGTGGATTTGCGAGAAGCAGAACTTGCGATGGGATTTAGGTGCATGGGATGCTGAGGTTGTGCTCTCAGGAGAAAAAAAAGCAAGGGAGACACAGCAGAGAAGGAGAAGGAGCAAAGCAAGGACTCCATCTCAGCTGGACTCCAGCTTCCTCCCGCAGGGAGCTCTGGAGCATGGAGAGCACCACAGAGTTGTACCTTGAGATGAGAGAGCCCACCTTTGGCATCCTTGTAGCTCTGGCCTGAATTGGGGGTAGAGAGATACATAACGTCCCAGACAAGGTGACTCCCTTTGGCCAGGGACAATTCTCAGGAGAGGGGCACTGCTGTGAGCATCCTGCAGCTGGGGGAAGGTACATCAGCCCAAGAAAGAGGTTCTGAGTGGGGCACCATTAGTATCCACTCTGGTTGCTTACCCAAAGCCACATACTAGTTATTGGCACAATCAAGACTAAAATCCATCTCTCAGCCTTGCCACTGGTTCATCGAGTCTACTTTTTATAATGACAATACCTACCATTATGCCATCTTTTATAAAGCATTTTCAAAGCAATTATCTGCTTTCATGACCGCCATAAACCTGGGAGATAGACAAGGGTAGATAGTGTGCCCTTGACACGGAGGTTAAGAGAGTGATGCGGCCCAATGTCATATATCTAGAAGTAACACAGTTGAGACTAGAACCTTGTTCTGTGGGGTACCACCTATAGGTCAGAAGAGATATTTAATAGTGAGCCACCCTTTAGTCCTTTATTCTTGATGTCCACTGACCACAAGCTCATTGTCACTGATTTGGTTTTGCCCTATGTCCCTCATACACTTACCAGTTGTGACCCTCAAACAAGGACCCCCATTTGAGTAGACTTCAAGGAATGTTTAAGTTCTTTGTCATGTATTGCCAGCCCTGGTGTGGGGTTTCTGGTTTCTATTTCTAACTTTTGATGTCAACTCTTAGTAATAAGAGAAAAATAGTCTATTTTTATAAAATGACTCAGATGTCTCTGGAAACATTTACAATGCTTGGAATGTTTTGTTTTAATAATTTCCTGATCTGTGCGCAGTAAGGCATTTTAATGTAATAGCCCATATGAATTTCCTCACTATTGTGGAATTTAAATTTTACTTTATACTTTCTTTGCATTTAAATTTAATCACGGTTGATTCTCCTGTGAGCTAAATTTGTGATCACTTCCTGTGCTGTTTGCTTATTTATGGGGAGCTCACCCCGCTTTTCATCTTACCTTCCTCCTCCATTTCCTTAAGCCTCAGAACTTTTTTCATGATCTAATGGTTTCCTGCACTGGCGCCTGGATATCCAGAGTCTGCTCCCGATTCTGCCATGGAATATTCCTATCTTTGATGAGGTCACCTACACAAGGACATCTTGGAGTTGAGGAGACAGAAGACTTTTGTTTCAGACCACAGTCCACCTTGCAATGACCTTGTGATGTTGTAGCAAAAAAGACCGTGGGTATTTGCAATTGTGTATATCGTTTGATCTAGCCAATTTCACTTCTTGTATCTGTTCTAGAGAAATCATTCTAGATATGCCTAAAAGTTTGAACATAAGAATGTTTACCACTGCAGAATTTACTAGAAAAAAAAGGGACTCCCTGGACTTCAATAAAAGAGGAATGATAATATAAAATATATTACATCCATATGATAAAATGAGACACATCTCAAACTTGAATGCATATCAGAATTCCCTAGAGCAGGGGTTTCCAACCCCTGGGCCACGGACTGGTATTGGTCTGTGGCCTGTTAGGAATTGGGCTACACAGCAGGAAGTGAGCAGCTGGCAAGTGAGCTAAGCTTCATGTGTATTTGTAACTGCTCAACAGAACCAGTGTCACCACCTCGGCTCCACCTCAGATCATCAGGCATTAGATTCTCATAGGAGCACTGGTCCCTGGTGCCAAAAAGGTTGGGGACCCCTGCCCTAGAAGGCTTGTTAAATAAAACACAACTTGCTATGCACCACCCCCAGGGTTTCTGATTAAGCAGACCTAGGATGAATTTGCACTTCTACCAAGCTCCAAGGTGATGCTAATACTATTGGTCCACAGACCACACTTTGGGAACCATCACTATACAACAATATGTAATGACATGGTCTCTATATATTAGTCTGAAAAGGAAGGTCACGTGACAAAAAAAATACTTAAACCTATTTTTGTAAATCAATACCAATATTTCAAAAGTTGAATGATGGTTAACTTTGAGTTATCTTTGAGTGGTAGGATTGGAGGGAAGGGGTCAGCATCTTCCCCCCACTCCTCATTTTTTGCATTGACTCGGAGTACATGGACCTGGGTTTAATCCCATCGTCAGTTCTCACCTGCTGCGTGATCTCCGAGCAAATTAGCTAAGGCATCACAGCCACAAATTCCTCACCTATGAACTGATAATGACGCCTACCTCAAGGAAGTATTCTATCAAGGGAAATAATGGAAAGCTCCTGTATACATTCATTTAACAAGTATCTATGGAGCCTCGACTGTGCCCTGGGCACTGCCCTTGGGGGCAGAAGGTGAAATAATGAAGAAGACTCAGTATCTGAACTTCACACAACTTCAAGTCTATTGAAGGGAAAAGACATTCAATGCCGACACCTCTTTATCTTTTTCCCTGTACAGATATATTTCAAAGAAAGCGCACCTTCAAATAATCCTAATTTTCCAAATCACTTATTTGTGAAGTCTTGATTTTTTTTCTTTATAAAGGAATATACTTCTTGGTTCCTCTGATGAGTCAATCCCTCCAGTATAATTTGATTTAAACAGATCTTTTCAGGATCGAGGCTGCTGCATGAAGTGAGTCAAGCACCACTCACAGCGTGGCATGTTCTCGGCCTGTTAGGCGTGGCCCTGTCTTAATCTGGGTGAAAGGTTAGCCGTGCTTTACAGAGGGCCTGGGAGAATTAAAATGTCCTGACAGAGAGTCACCAAACCCATCACGCAAAGTAGGTCTGGATCCTTATTGATCTTGCCATGCGCAGCCCAAGAAAAGAGAAAAGTACCATCTGCCACTCCAGGAACCTGAAAATAAATGCTTCTTGTTCCATCAATGAAGATATATAGGGCAAATGTCTTGCTAGAACCCAGTGTTAACTAGTATTCGAGATCCTGGGGACATGTTGTCTAAAACCCACGTATCACAGGGGCGCACAGACCTGCAGCGTGAGGTTTCACCCCAGAGATATTCTGCTCATAAAGAGTCCTTGGAGCTGTGCTTGTGAAAAATTGGCCCACCCTATGCACAGTGGGAGAGGCCCCCAGGATGTGGTTTATTGCGGGCAGAGCCTAGCCTTTCTCTTGGTCAAACCTCTGGTTTTATCTCTTGAAAATGCAGCCTTGTTTACTCAACCTGCCCAGAACCTGGGAGGTGCTGCAGGCTGTATTTTACTGCCCTGACTCTAATCTCTGGGCCTCTAACTATAAAAAGAAAGAAAGGAGGAAGAAGGGGAAGAAACTGAATCAAACTCTTTCAAAAAATAAACCCCATAAAACTCCAAGAAAAAAAATGAAAAAAAATGACTATATTTTAGGAGGAAACCATATTTTTTCCTAGGTACCTAAGACTTTATGTTTCCTGGCATTTCTTGAACTTACAGAAGAAAGTTGTAAAAGTGCTTATCAAATGTCCTAAAAGGAAGGAAACAACTCCTGAGATGAGGTCCATTAAAACCAGAGTAGATGTCAATTCTAAGTCGTTTCCATTTCAGGGACTACTAATACCTAAGTGAAAATTATAATGGAAAAGGAACTTGCATCATGCAATTTTATAAAAGATAGTCAACTCTGCAACTCCTGTAGCAAATAATTAAAAAGATAACCCAAGAATCCTTTGTTTAAAAAAAAAATCGAGATATAATTCACATGCCACCAAATCCATTCTTTTAAAATGTACAATTCGGTGGCTTTTAGTATGTTTGAAAAGTGGTGTCTGCAGCCATGCCACCCTGAACAAGCCCGATCGCAGCTGATCTCGGAAGCTAAGCTGAGTCAGGCCTGGTTAGTACTTGGATGGGAGACTACCTAGGAAGACGAGGTAATGTATGTGTAAAAAGTTTTAAAAAATAAGGGATGGTAAGCTGACAAGATCCTTGCAATCTGTGAGGTCAACCAAGGATTGCCTTCCCCCCACCCCCCGCCAAAAAAAAGTTGAAAAAAAAAAGAAAAATAGTTGTGCAGCTATCACCACTTTCTAATTCCAGAACATTTCATCTCCCCGAAAAGAAACACCATACTCATTAGCAGTCACTTCCCATCCCCACCCCCAGCCCCTGGCAATGACTAATGTGTTTCTGTCCCCATGTACTTGCCTGTTCTAGACATTTCATATAAGTGGAATCATAGAATATGCATTTTTTTATGTTGTTCTAATTTCGCTAAACATAATATTTTCAAACCTCATCCACTTTATAGCATGTATTTGTACTTTATTCCTTTTTAGGGCAGATAATAATCTGTTTTTCAGAGAGAAAACATTTTGTCTATCCAGGATGAGATAAGCCACAGGTGGTTAATAATTCATCTGCTGTGTTATCAATGGTATTTACAATTTAGGGTAAAAAAATTATTAAGAGCTATATTTAAAAGATATAGCCTGCTGTGGGCCACACCACCAGGTACTCACCTAGCCACCTAGTGAGTGCCCATTTAGTCACCTCAGCCAAAAGAATGTCCCTGATGGGAGAGTATGTGATGCACTATATCCGTGAAGCTCTTTTTTTTTTTTAATTAAGAAAATTGTTAAGCTGTGAGGTAAACGTGGCCAATTATTAAGTGTAAAATGTCACTCAGCTATATTCAGATATTGAGATATTCAGGGAATTGGATGTTAAATATTCTAATAGAACCAAAGAAGATACACAGATGGCAAATAAGCATATGTTCCACATCACATGTCATCAGGGAAACTTAAAACAACAACGAGATACCACCGCAAACCTATTAGAGTGGCCCCACCCCAAAACACCGACACCACCAAATGCTGGCAAGGATGGGGAGCCACAGGAACTCTCGTTCATTGCTGGTGGGAATGCAAAGTGGTGCAGCCACTTTGGAAGACAGCCTACCATAAAAATTGATAAACGTAATTTTATCATACAATTCAGCAATTATGTTCCTTGATATGTACCTAAAAGAGTTGGAAACTGATGGCCACACAATAACCCTGAATGCGGATGTTTATAGCAGCTTCATTCATTATTACCAAAATTTAGAAGCAATCAGATGTCCTTCAGTAGGGGAATAAATAAACTATGATGCATTTAGACAGTGAAATATTATTCAATGTTAAAAAGAAGTGACCCATTAAGCTATGAAAAGACATGGAGGAACCTTAAATACCCATCGGTAAGTGAAAGAGGCCAATTTGAAAAGTCTACAAAACGTAAGATTTCGATGATATGACAAAGGTATGGTGACAGTAGAAAGATCAGTGGTTGACAGGTTTTTTTTGGGGGGAGGGGCGGGAAATAATAAATAAGTGGAAACAGAGGATTTTTAGGGCAGCAAAACAACTCTACATCATACCATAATGGTGGAGGCATGTTATTATACATTTGTCCAAATCCATAATGTTCAATAAGAATGAATCCTAATGTAACCTGAACTCTGGATGACAACACCGTGACTATGTAGGTTCACTGATAATAACTAATGTACCACTGTGGTGGGGGTGTTGACAGTGGGGACACTGTGAGTGGAAGGGTTTTTGAGAAATCTCTGTACCTCCCCTCTGTTTTTTTGTGAACTGAAAACTGCTCAAAAAATAAAGTCTATTGTTTGAAAAATTCTACTAGAATCCTTGGCACTAAGAATGTGCTTATAAGTACTTGCAGATAACCAGGTCATTTTTCTTTCCAATTCTTTTTGGTCGCCTCCCAGCAAGACTTCTAACCTTGAACTGCTGTGTCTATGTGTGAGGAGTCTCATTGAGAGTTTCAGAACCACTTGTTTTAGTCTATTGCCATGGGATCAAGTTCTTATCTGCCACTCATCTGTCTGGGCCTCAATTTCCTCACCTGAGAGTCGAGGACTTGGCTTAGGTCACCTCTAAGGTCCCTTTCAGCTTTACCCATCTGTGAGCCGGGTGGGGCCCAACAAGTCAGTGTATAAGGTTGGCTCCCGAAATGTGACCTGTTACCTGTCTGTCACCACCCCAAGGGATATGTCAAATGTAGTAATCATATTTTGTAAATATCAGTGCAGGGTTTATTATCTAACAAAGGAATTTTTTTTTTTATATTTGAGAAGTTGTCTGCGTTTTCTACTACCACATATGTTCTATATAGAAAATTTGGAACATTTAGAAATGCATGGAAAAAAAGCAAAATCGTTCCTGGACACGTCAAATTCAGGAAAACCACCAACATATTCTGGTGCTTTTCCTTCCAGCCGTTTTGAAATAGTTTGTTTCCAAGTCAATCTTCTTCCCTAGACGATGAATGCTAGCTGTTTTATTCTTATTTATCTTCCCAAAGGCTGAAAGTTAGTATCTATTAAAATTTTTGATTTAATGAATCAATTAAGCTTGCATGGCAAAATATTTTAAATTGAATATTTCTATTGTTTATGGGAATAACAGGGCAAAGTGATTGAAACCAGTTGCTCCATGTCAAGAATCAACCTTACTTTGGGGCACTGATTACATGTTTAAATTTGAAGAATTGGCCATAGAAGATAATTTTTAAAGTTTTTTTTTGCAGGGGGAGCTTTGGGAGTGTTATAGAGGCCACTGCAGTTCCATAAGAAAAGCCAGGCCCCAGAATTCAGAGCCTCTGGGCTTTCATAGAGAAGGTGGCATTAGTCGAGTGACCAAACTTCAAACTCTTGCAGACACAGCATTTTTTTTCTCCCTATTGACAATTTTAGTTTTTAGAGCATTTTTAGTTCCCACAACTCAGTTGAGATGAAGATACAGAGATTTCCACTCATATCCTGACCCCACACAAGCACAGCCTCCTCTGTTATCAACATCACTCATCAGAGTGGCACACTGTCACTCAGGATGAGCCTACACTGACACATCATAATCACCGAAAGTCCAGAGTTTGCCTTAAGAGACCCAGCTTTTGCATAGTTTCATATACTGCATCACTGAGTACTGTGTTCAGCTGCAAGTAATGCAAAACCCATGAATAGCTTAAACCTAGAAGAGTTTCTTTTCTCACGCCACAGGAAGTTTGGAGCTAGGCATTTTCAATGTTCAGATCCAAGAGCTCCACCCCATCACAACCAGGCCAATGGCACCGTGGTTCTCTTGGCCTCTCCCTCACATGCCAGGTTCCAAGCATCACTTCTGCATTCAAGGCGGGAGGAGAATGGGAAGAGAACAGGGAAAGTCCACACCAGCTGGCTCAGGATCCTCTTATCAGAGAAACAAAAGCTTTCCGGAATTCACCCAAGTCCCAAGAAGAACTTCTGTTTAGGTCTCACTGCCCAGAATCAGGTCACGTGGCTATTCCTAGCTGCGGAAGGGTCTGGAGAACAGAGCTGGGTGGAATGCTACTGCAAACAAATCTGAAGTTATGTCAGCATGGAGGAAGGGATGGGTGGATATCGGTATTTAAGTCTATTCAGCCCCATTGTACAGGTGAGAAAACTGAGACTCAGAAGAGCAGGTGTAGCGACATGGACAGGAGAGACACAGATTTTGACTCTAACTGTTGTATCTCAAAGCCTGTGGCAAGAATTGTAATTGTGTGTGTCTGTTCAGTCAGCATTGCATGTTGAACCTTGGCTAAGGTCACAGGGCTTACAACACTGAGACATGACAGGGTCAACCCGAGTCGGGAGCCTGAGGAAGACAGTGAGTTTGTCTGTGGTTTGCTCTGCCTGAGATGGCCTGTGGGCTTCTGGTATTGCTCACTGCAATGTTCTGAAGGACTCTCTGGCTGCAAACTCGGGGTAGCAAAATGTAGGCGGAGGACCTGTGGGCAGCAATGGGCAGTCACACCCCTCAAAACCTCACATTCCAATGGAATATGGATGAACAATCCACAGCAGATGGCTGGCCTGAAACCAAGTGAGCTACTGGGTGGAGAGGCCACCTCTGCCTTGGGTGCATGGCAAAAGCTGGCTTTTAGAAGACAAATTCCTAGAGGGCTTCTTTTTGAAATATCGAGGTTTTCCTTTGAGTGCTGAAGCTTTTCATGACAGAGCTGCGGGGAAGGTATAAGGGAATTTCAGAGACCAACACCCATAAAACCCCCTTTCGCTGAACTTTAGACAGAACGCCTTGTGTGTGGCCCTGTGAAGAAAAGTCATACGATGCTCGGACATAAGCAAAAAGGTGACAGCATGTCCTTTTGAAGTCATACTGAAGCACTGTCTACGAAGCCAAAGGCATTGAATTCCTGACAGAAACGCATCTGTGTTTGACTTTCTATTTACCATTGATTAGGACCTGGGCTCTAACAAGTTAGATGGTAACACAGAGCCTGACAAGTTATAAATGATTTTTGTCCAGTGGAATTGCAAGCGATTTCTGTTCGGGAAAAAAAGGGAAAGAAAGAACGAAAAAAGAAAGAAAAGAAAGAAAAAAAGAAAAAGAAAAGAAAAGAAAGGAAAGAAAGAAGAAAGAAAGAAAAAAGAAAACCCTCAAAGTTTACAATTTTATTGCCTTATAGGACATTAAACAGTTTTGCATCTTTGCAATCATATTTTCACACTCGTTTCTTCCACTGACTATATGTACATCCGTCTCTCCTATACGCTTATTTCCTCATTCATGAATTTAAATGTCTCTGATATGCGCTTGCCATATATTTGCATAAAAGTCACGTTTCTAGCTTTTTAAAGTTTGCTTTAGCAGTACCTTGGTAGCAATGCGAAGATTATAAAGTGCAAAGAGGAAACTCCCACTGGGAGTATATGTGCTGTTGAACTTGATCTTTGCCTTCAGCTGTTCATAAACACTGTCCAGAAGCTATTCCTCACAGCGTGTTGATATTGGATTCCAGAACAAAATTAAAATAAACAAAACAATGCAAAACGTGAAAGCCTGATGCAAACCAATGGATGAACATACAAATTACAATTTTAGAAATGAAATGGAATCTGGGGTGGTAGCCATCCAGAGACCATCCTTCTTGCTTCTAAATTCTGTCTCTCTACAGGTATTTGCTTTCTTTCGAAGCCCGGAGTCTATTTTGAAGGCCACGTGCACTGGATGGAATTTCTCATGCAAAGAAAAACAAGCTACATCAAGTGTATTTCATCCTAATCTCCACAGCAATCATTTCCTGTTCCAGGGGAGAGGATGCACATTGTAAAGATCCAGAAGCCAGTGACTTCTCGAATGGATACCAATCTCAAACAACCTTGACTTGTCCCATTTGATGCCTCTAGTCCACTAATAGAGGCTGAGTTCTAGTTCTAGAACAATGGCTTGGGATCTGATGATAAAGGATTACGATTGTATTTATTTATTTTAACCATCTTGATAATGGAGCTGATAGAATTAGGAAAGAGAGAAGAGTATTTGAGAAGTAAATGGTGTCCTGTTAATTATCTCATGCATGGACGTGTATATAAGAAAAAAAAAAGAGTTCTTGTTTGAGGCTACCCTTTGATTTTGGCACTTCTCCTAAGTTTAAACAGAGATCATTAAAGATCTCATGTGCTTTGTTGGTGAATTTGTTATAAAAATAGAAACCACCTAGATCACGTGATCACACGAGTTCCTGCAGCCCCTGACCACGTGTTTTCACTGCTAAGGCAGTTGCATGCTGGGAAGCTGAAGTGACAGAACAATGAAATTAACTCCTGCAGTGATATTTCTCCCAGAAAAACATCTAACCCCGGAAATTTCCAGGATGATTTCCACCAAGTGGATCACAGGAAACGGCTCTGGGATAATCCATGAAACTTTCATTATATACAACCACCTATATAAATAGTAAGTCCATGTGACAATATTGTCATTTATTGCTGCAATCCATTTACTTTCTCTGTCACATTTCTAGATCCTCAAACAATTTGCCTCTCACTCAAAGAAAAATACTACGAACTATATACATAACCATAGAACTTTTTTATCATTAGTGTTGCTTAATATAAAATATAATATTTTATATATTATGTTATATTCCTCGATACCACCTGGTCGGAAGTCATATACGTTTCAGAGAATCTTTGAATTGTGTCTGTCCTAAGGCGATACATTAGTTGTCTTTTCCCAGATAGTCTCATATCACTGTCCCACCAATGTAGTAATTTTATGTAAAAAAGATATGAGATTAATCTGACATCACACCTTTCTTTTCTTTTTCTCTTTCTTTCTTTCTTTCTTTCTTTCTTTCTTTCTTTCTTTCTTTCTTTCTTTCTTTCTCTTTCTTTCTTTTCTTGTTTGCTTTCTTTCTTGCTTTTTTTTTTTTAATAATATCCTCTTTAACACTTAATGGGTAGGATAAGATGGCATTGTGACTTGTGACATATCCCCCAAAGCATAGTATTGGAGGAAATAAAAATCCAGTTTTAAAAATGGCTTTTGACTATATTGTTCTTAAAATAGGACTATTAATTATATAATGATCTTTGGCACCTCTAACTCCTTTTGTAATATCATTCATTACATAACTCAATCAAGAAAAATAAATATCTATATCCTTTTTTCCACAGCCACCTCCCATGCAGCAAAAAGTCACCAAGAGCTATTAGATCAAAACGATCCAGGAACCAGGTTGTTTCAGGAATTTCCCACTCACCAAAATCTCCTAGCAATCTCTCTTTCCTAACACTGTAAGGTAAAGGGGTAAAAAGAAAACAAAACACTTCTTGTTGTTATTGAAGCCTTCTCTACGTGAATTGAATTTGTACTTCAATGAATTCAAGTTATCTTTAAATTTTCTACAGAAGTCTTAGAGCTTGGTATTTCTTTCAGAAACCTGGAATAAAAGTCTTTTATAAGTTTTCTGACATGCGAAAGGTTTGCATGCCTTTCTGTGCTTGGTTTCTTATGGTGTTTCCTTTCTCTTAGTAATGCTTTGGATCTATACAGACCCATGGAAGGATTCTTTCACTGCGAAACTTGCACACAGATATTTTTTGTTTTCCATTTTCTAAAATGATCGGACACTAGCTGCATTCAGAGTTGTAAGCTGGACCTTCTTCTCTTCTTGAGCTAGCTCCTCTCATATTGTAATCTGCATGAGGGCAGGACTGTTTCTATCTTGCTACCGCTGTATCCCTAATACTTCGGCTAGTACCTAGGATATAATAGTGCTCAATGTGCATTTGTTTAGATAACAAAATTCCCTCCATCCCCTCAGGATGATGAATAGAGAATGAGCCACTCATTCGTTTCAAGAATCTCAAAGTGCACTTAAATTTTGCTGGACCAGGGTCTAGAGACATGGTTCTGAAAATTTTTGTGTGTGCGTACTCTGAATCCTTCTGGATATGCAATGATGACCATGAGCATTTGCTCAAGGAGCATTTAAATGCTCACAAAGAAGGGGTTGGCCAACGATTCAGAGGTTGACCTAAATTCTAAATCCCATCCGTGGGCTCTACTTAAGAGCCTCCTCTCAACTGTCCATGAACAATGATCTATGAAGAGACATGGCTAGAACTGAGGGCCCAGAAAGGGGCCTGCCTGAGGGGTGAGAATGTGGGGACCTGAAATGGAGACTCGGAGGTCACCGATGGCCAACAAGGGCCACAGACAGACTGTGAAAAGCTGAGGTCAGAAAGTTAAAGGAACTCGAATGAGGAAGGAAAAGTGGGGAGATGAAGCTTCTCCACACAGAAATGTTCCTTCAAGCATACACTGTAAGCAAGATTCTGGGGTGCCTTCAAGTTGACATCTGGTGCTTAGGAAAAGGAAAATGAGGTCTGGAACTGAGCCAGGACTGGGTCCAAAGCCAAAGTGGTTTTTTTCTTCCAGTTACCAAGAAAAGTGAGTTCATAGCCCCAGACTTTATGTGCAGAGTGGAAAGAACAGAATTAGCAGCAAAAAAAAAAAAGAAAGAAAGAAAAAAAGAAAATACAATTTAACTCGTCACACTTTTATTGAGCATCTACTTTGTTTTGAGCAGGCCAGAAGCTAGGAGCAAAGAGGGGACACGTGCCTCATGGAGCTTGCCTGATCACCTGTCCCGTACACCACAGCTAGAAAACAGTGACTCATGCTTTAAACCAAGCCAAGCTCAAAGGCATAATAGTAGCTATTTTGTGTATCCCAGAATTCCCTCATCCAAGAGCAGTGGTGCTCAATCTGGAGCACTTTTGTCCCTCAGGGGACAATGGGACAGGTCTGAAGACAATTTGGGCTATCATCACTAGGGAGGAAATGCTCCCTGCATCTAGTGGGGAGAGACCAGGGATGCCACTGAATATCCTATATTACACAGACTGTCCCCCACAACAAAGAATGATCCAGCCGAGATGACAACAGCGCTGAGGCTGAAGAACCCTGCACTAGAGTGAATGGCTTGTGCACTTTCAACAGCTGACCCACTCTGTGCACTTCTTCCTATTTTGCTTGACACTTTATGGGAATGACAGTCGCTACCGCAAGAAAAGCAAATGGGGACGAGGAAACACATGATTCCCTGGGCACAGTCTTTAGAAGAGAAATTCCACGGGCTCGCCTGTGTCGTGGCAGTGGAAAGTTACCCAAGCTGCTCTGGGAGCTGTGTGTTTCTGGCCAATTTCATCAGAAGGTGTCCTCAGGGAATACTGGCACATTTAAAATTAGTTAAAACCAAACACCATCAGAAAGGGACATGCAACAGACATTGTGTAACTCATCCTGAGCTAAATGAAGGTGGCTTTCGCATTGGGGACATCCCTGCCTCCCCCGGCAGCACAGCTAATTGAGAACTAGTGGGGCTCTCTTCCATGTCACCTGGGAGAAACATGGAGGACCCACCGAAGTGCCTAAAATTCTGAACACCAGCTGAGTAGAGGCAAAGCCTGCCCGTCTGTATTTGAAGATGACCATTTCTCGTTTAGTCAACTTTCCTCATATCCTAAGTCACTGGGAACAAGATGTGCCCCAAACTGCATGTACCTCCCTCCTTTGTTTCTCTTCCGTTTTATGGACTGGTAATTAAACAGACATTGACTAGCTTGGCCCTTAGAACGCTTAGAGCTCTTCTTGTCCTTTTTTTGGTTTGTTTCTATCCAGGACATTGTGCTTTTATCGTTAGGCCACCCTGGGATGCCCTTGATCCTGAAGGGTGTTGTGACATGAGCTTGAATTCTTGGGAGCACTACTCCCTCATCAGAGGAGGCTGGGAAAAGGTCAGGGCTGAGGAAGCACAGATGGCGGCGCCCTGACTGCCTGCGGGAGGTCTCAGCTGGGCCACAGCTGCTGCCTTCGCTCTCTCCGCCTCTTCCTCTTCTGACAAAGCCTTTGTGTCCCAAGGTCCCTATCAAAGGCGCCACAGAACACAAGCAAATTATCCCAAGGGGGCTAACCGATGCTCCCTCCTTCCCATCAGGTGTAGGGACAGAGCCAGGTCATGCTACTCCATCCCGTGCTCCCACCTCTGAAGGAGCACAGAGCCCTAGGCGTGCTTCTGAGTCACTGTTATTTTTATGGAGTTCAAGGGCTGTTCCCAAAGGAATTATGATTCCAGTGTTCCTCACCGACCAGCTCCCGAGATAAACTCTTTTGGTAGAAATGAATTAATTTTACGGTTCTTCTGCTTAATTAACTCACTCTGCCTCTTCACTCTGTCAGATGAACAATTAGGTGACGGTTTCCAGAAGCCATAAAAAGAAACCCAAGACCAAATCCCATGGGTCTTGTTTTAAGTTAGTGCTACTCGGAGGAAGAATAAAGGAATCGGGTGTTTAGAAAAAATTAATTTCATAATTTTAGAGAAAATCTTGCAGCGAAGGCCAATGAGGTTGATGGGCATGTGAATAGTGACAGTGGAAGGTGTTAGTGCCTAATGTAGAAAGAATTATGCAAAGGAAAAGTAAGCTCAGACTATCTAACATAAACGAAGAATTATGCACACCCAGAAAGTATGCACGTATTGCTGAAGATACGTTACAAAGAAGAATTCTACATTTAAAACAGTTTCTGGGCTATGCATGGAATTCTTTCATAAATTATATATATATAAATTATAGCTATAATACATACAAACCAAAGAGCCAAAGAACTTTGCCATAGCCCCTATTATCGTCATTATTACTTGCCTAAAAGCACATAGTTCTGGAGATCTCGGTGAAATAAATCAGTCAGAATATATTCCTTTGAGAAAATTACTACTTATGTTTCCAAACTCTTGCTATGACTATGGTCAGGCTTTGGAGCTAAAATAAATAAATACGAGATGAGGGTCCACTAAAGAATTCAAACAAATAGGAAACTTAGCTACTTGAAACTGAGCAGGAAGTGGATGGTTTCGCATTCACAAAGTAAACAGCCCTAGGAAATGAGGCTGCCTTACAGACCAAAAGCTAACGTGAAAAAACATTTGCAGAACACTCAGCACAGTTCCCAGCACACAGCTTTGGTTTCCTTTAAAGCTGCCATCATAAACGCAGGAAATCTGGAAGTTCATTCCACATCTAATTTGTACAATATATGAGAATATTGCCTTTGGCTGTGCTCACATGACGCTACTATAGAGATCTGCAGACTATGGCGGGTGGGCCCCATCCCGCCTGACGCCAGAGAACTGAGAATGGTTTTTACATTTTTAAATGGTGAAAAGAAAACTCAGGGGAAACTATTTTGTGACACGTGGAAATGAATTGATGTTCGAATTTCAGCATCCAAGAACAACGTCAATGTGAAACGCAGCCCCACCCAACTATTGATATATTCTCTGTGGCTGCTTTCAAACAGCAAAGACAGAGCTGAGTCCTTTCCACAGAGACCCTGTGGCCTGCAAAGCCAAAAATATTTACGATCTGGCTTTTTACAGGAAACGTTTGCCAACCCCTTGTCTAAAACGCAAACATCAGCTTACCCTAAAAGTATAGGTACAAAAAAACACTATGAAAAAAAAAGAGGAAAACACCAATTTATGAATTAATTTTCATAAGCTACACTTGAACCTCTCGCGCATATCTGTCCCCACTTTCATGACACGCTGGCCACCTCAGCTTAAAGAGGGACACCCTTCCCACCAAAATCTTGTCATTTTTTTCTGCTGCGTGATCTGTGCAAACCACACTTCAGGTGTGGTTTGAAGTTCCATGGGCAAACTGGAAGTAGCTGTCTTAGCTGGTTGTGGTTATCTAGGTTACACGACAAGCAAAATGTGCTGAAGAATATCTGTGTAAATAAAAAACAAAAGGACATAAGTAAGTTTTTAGAAGAAGAATGTTCTTTGCACTGGGGCTCCCCGTGGGGAGTGAGCTCCCTAGTGTTAATTGAAAGAAAGAGAGTTTGGGGGTCCCAATGTGCCTTTCAACCAGCCAGCGGAGTAGAAACTTCCATTCATGGTGGGCTTTGGCAAAATTTAGAGTTTGTCTGTATCGCTCTCGTAGAGGTCGATGGGTATTTTGGTAATTAACTGCCATGTAACTGCACACTGTGAGAGAATGAACACTTGGACAATTATCCCCATGATGTGTTTTGTGATTCTTCTGCACATTTTTCCCCTCGAATTTCGATGAAAATGAGCGTCAGGGAATCAGAAATGTCTAAAGTTTGTGCAACCATTTATAGATCTTCGCTATTCCAAGGGGAGCGGGGTGAGACAGCAGCATCAGAACCTTCTGGAAACTTGTTAGAAATACAGAATCTCAAACCTCAACCCTCCTCGGATCTGCTGAGTCAGAATCTGCAGTTTAACAGGATCCCCAGATCGTCAGAATGTAATTTCGGAAAAGTACTGATTGAAAAAGTGCACAACACAAAGGGTCTTAGAGATCCATTCGTGAGTTTAAATGGTGCTGATTCACCAGTGACCTTGAGCAAACTCCTCAGCATCTTTTTGCCTCAATCATCTCTGTTGACATAAGAGATGTCTGAACCTGTACACAATTCTTGTAAGAGTTTATTTGAGCCAAACAGACAACATAAGCCTGGGAGCGAGACCCTGAATGTTCCTGAGAGCAACAGTTTTGTAGCTTCCTTTATGCATTTGAGATTAAGGAGGGGACGTAAGGAAGGTTACTTTAAGGTGGGAGAAAGCAAGACAAAGATTGGAATATAGGACAATTAAAAAGATTGTGTGCTCTCTTGGGGGTTGATACCCTCTTGCAGGGGTATTACTTCTGGCGTCTGAAAGGTGGGCTAACCTGGATGCACAAGAACAATGGATGCGCCAGCTTAAAACCTTTCACTAAAAAAATTATAGGCCTGGGGTGTGACTACCCACTGGGACCTGCCCAGTTAGGGATTTATGATCAGATCGTGCGCTGTGAGGTGACTTTCTATAGGACTCTTTTTTTGGTCCACATCTCTAATATGGGCTAAAATCACTTCCCCGACTTTTTGAACAAAACTCTATCACATGAGATATGAACGTGAACCCACTTGAAAGAGTATTAACTACTCTATGCTTATGAGATTTTTTTAAGGCGAGGTAACCCTTGGTTGACCTCACAGATTGCAAGGACCTTATCAGTTTACAATCCCTTATTTTTTATTTTTATTTTTATGCCTACAGCACCTAGTCTTACTAGGTGGTCTCCCATCCAAGTATAAACCAGGTCCGACCCTGCTTAGCTTCCGAGATCAGACGGGATCAGTTCTGTTCAGGGTGGCATGGCCATAGACATTATGAGATATTATTAATGGCAATGGCTGACCTCGACTGAACCTCAACCACATGTCCTGCTCTGTACTGACCTCTGAAGATGAAGCTTTCAGTTCAGTCTCACAAAAACTGCCTGAGGACAGTAGTCATATCAATCGTCCCTTTTAAGTACAGAAACTGAGCCTAGAGAAATTAAGTGCCTCACCCGAGGCTACACATCTTATTAGTCAAGCGGAAGTGGAATTTGAGCCCCAAGGCTACGGTCTTACCCCTGAATTACACTGCCTCTAAAACACACTATTGAACGGTGGGAACTGATGAGGTTATTATCCCAGATGACAGTCTAAAAACCACTGTACCGTGAGAACAAAGGCATGACGTGTTCTCAACTTTTTTTTCCAATATGCAAAACAGGAAGAAAAAATTAAAAAGAGAAGTTCCCTGGAGATTAATGGCTGGATGTCTCAGAACACACAAACCAACTTGCATGTATTATGAAGAATGGTGACCAACTGGTTTCCTCTGTGATTCTGCTGCTTTTAGGGACGAACTCAATGCCTAGTGTACACAAGACAGTGAGATTTCCTAGGTTCTTATCTACGGAGACTTATTATATCTCTAACTTTGGAAAACAAGCAGGAAGAATCAGAACTGAAGGCAGGTTATGTCTAAAGAGCAGAAACGTACAGAGTTGACCCTTATCTCACAACTTAGTTCTTAAAGGTTGGAGGTATAAAGATGTTTTGGACATTCTGATCCCTTTGGCAGTAGAAACATAAAGCTTCCCAAACAATTCTAAACAAATGTGCTCTCATTTGGATTTCTCTTGAAAAAAATCCCCCAACTTCTGGGCTTTGAGCTAATGTTTACAGTTTGCTTACTTTGTCCTGGGAACTGTTCTAAGAGCTTTTCAAATATGAAGTCAAATATTAACCTTCCCCATAACCGTTTTTGTCACGTGATATTCTTATTCTAGGTCATGATTTAGAATAAATAGATCATCGAGGCGGGGAGGCTGCTCTCCTAAGATCATGCAGATAATATCGGGTAGGACTGGATTTCAGTCGGAGGGAGTGGGTCCCACACTCTCTCTGCTCTTAACTGCTATTGTCCTGAGCCTGCAAGTAAACCTACCTCTGAGAGATCTTTTTTAAAAAATTTGTCTGTTATATGATTTAAAAATATACATTTTAAGTAAAATCTGGAGGCTACACTGGCAAAACTTTGGTCTTTTTTTTTTTTTTACACAATAAAGGGCATTTTCACAGCTTTGGAGAGTCCCTGTGATTAAAGACCATGTGAAATAAAATCATTCATCCACATTTTTAGTCTTATTCGATAGCAGTGGTTTTCAATGGGTGTGTGTGGGGGGGGAGGGGGGGTGATTTTGTTCCCAGGGGATGTTTGGCAGCCAAAAATATCTGGAGGTATTTTTAATTGCCACGATGGGGGATTTTGGAGTGGAGAGTTCCTATCAGCATCTAGTGGGTAGAGGCCACAGTAGGCGCCTAACATCCCACAATGCGCAGGGCAGCCCGGGCATAGGAACCATCTGGCTCCAAATGCCAGCAGAGCTGAGGCTGAGAAACCCTGTTCTATGTGAGTAAGAGTAGATAGCATTTAATGAGTACTAGTTAAGGGTACACACCATGGTCACAGACTGGAGGAGATGGTACTAGATGCTAGACATGACAGACAAGTGGACGAATAGTTACAAAACCACAAGGAGTGTGCTGGAATAAAAACCATGCCAGGTGCCCAAAGGTACATGGGAGGGACAAGTGCCAACAGCCTTCATAGTGACACCAGCGATGAGTCATAGAGACTGGTGAATCCACTGGTAGATAAAAAAATGCAGGCAGAGAAAGAGCAGCGTGGGGCTCGGATTTTGTTTATTTTGCTGCTGACTCCTGGACATCTGGTTTAGCCCTGGCATTCTGCTTTCTGTCTCGACCTCCAAAGCATTCCCTTTCTTACTCTTAAGGAGGCCACAGGACATTTCTTGAAAACCCAATTGTAAGCTGACCTGGAATTGGGAACTTGTCAATGCAGTTCTATGCACGGTAGAAAGAAAGACTCAGTAGAATATGATCAAAAGTGAATGAACTGTTATCCGTGTTCAATCCTAGATTAGGAGATTCTGATTGCATAAAGTGCTGGATGATGTAAAAGCCCTGATTTATCTGGGACCATTAAACGCATTAAGAGGGTAAAATAGAGCATCGAGGTACAGAGTTAAATGATAATAACAGGAGAAGCGTCTGGATTCTTCTGGTCAGTTTTGAGAGCAAATGGATGAAAAGATTATTAAATCCTCTGATGCTAACTGTTTTCCATTATTCTGTTTGTTCTTCACCCTTTACAGGGAAGAGGTTAAGCTGAAGGGGCTTAGAGGCAAAGCTGCAAATGGAATAGGGACAGGCACGTGGCTAACCGGCCTGAGTGTCACCACGATGACCTACTTTCGTTGTTGGAAATACAGCCTTCTCTTCGGCAGAAGTGTACATTTTCAGGCAGAAATCTTGGGATTCCAAGTTTTCTCCGAAGCCTCACTTTTTGCAAAAATACAGGTCGTTTGCCACATGGGCCTCTCTCAAACCTAGGTGATCTTTGGAACCTTCCTTCCCAAAGTTTAATTGCAAAGCTGGAACAGCTCAGGCGTGAGTATCTTTGGAGGAAGCGAGAGCTTGTTGGAATTTGTCATTTCAGTGAAACGTGGTGGTCCCCTGGGTTTAGTCCTCTGTTGAGGATTGGGATGCAGGGTTTTGGTGAAGAGGCTGAGAGGAAGCACCACCACCCATTCTTCACATTGCCCCCACTGCTGCGAGTTTTGCAGTTTGGGTCAATGTTATTTATTTTCAGTTTGTGTAGACAAATTGGCTTGTGCGAATAGATTGCTGTTGAATCAGCTTTGCATTTAAGCAGCGATTCTGAATGGAAAACAGCTTCTTCTTGGTGGACAGGGAACCGTGTGCTTGAGAGCCTTTCTGCCTTCTCCTGGGATTAGTTCTAGATCTGTCAGAAAAAAATAGTGGACTCCCGAGACACACGTGGCCACTACAAATAACGTCTCTTCAAAACAGTTTCAAGACAAGGGAAACTGGTTCAGAATATTATATTATATAAACTCAAATTTATACCCTCCGTTTAATTAAGGGAAAGTTTGCTTCCAAGTATGAGTGAAAGGCTTTGAAATGAGAGCCTTTTACTCCCAGAGAGATTGGAGAGTTTTTGAGTTTGCTGGAAATGAGGCAACATGAAGACCAACCAAATAAACATGTCTGGGTGTCCTCTGAATGGCTGCCAGGGAACCGTTCTCCTAGGCTGGAAAAGACTGTCATGACTCCAGAATAATCCAGCCTCCCCATGCATCGCAGCCTCCTAGCCCAGGCATTCCTTCAATGTCTAAATAATATGCTTGCGACTCAGTCACGCATGCTGTAGTAACTCTTGCACACATCCTAAAATTTCTGAGAACTCTCCACTTCCTGGAGACTCTGTTCTCTCCGTGCTCACAACTCCAGCCCCAGGCTCAGGCCCTCATTCTAGCTGACTTTTAAGTTTCTTGAAACCTTTGACGTGACCAACCACCATTCCTTCACTCAGAGACCTTTATTCTATCTCCTCATTTGCTCTGAATCAGACAGCTCTCAAATTCTTTGGCTTTGGAATTATGAGAGAAAGAGACAGGAATGACTCAGAGTTGTTACTACACAGGCAAACTACCTCATCGCTTCGCCCTCTTCACTTCAGACCATGCACAAGGCCCCCTTTCCTCCATGAGGGATGGATTTATCTGGCGCTGGACCTCTGGCCACGTAAAGTTCTGGGCCAAAATTTTGAAATGACAGGTTTTCTTTAAGGGTTTTATTTGTTCCCTGATCCTGATCACATCCTTAGAGAAAGGAAAGGTCACCCAAAAAGAAAAAGCTGTCCACCTTTTATCAGATGAATCCTCAGGGATCAACAACTAGACACTTAAAGAAATCAAAGATTTTCTCAGTAATCAGTAAAATGCAATAGAGTGTCAATTTCTGAAGGAGAGGGATTTCAGTCTGATCTGTTTAAGTTTGTGTCCCCAGCACCTTGAGACCTGACTGGTGTAGAGTTTGCTCAAAAATATGTTGAGTGACTGACTGACTGAATGAATGAATGAATGAATGAATAAACGGCCAATGAGTAGACTTAAAATTCATTTGTTTGTGGATCATTAATTGAGCTACTTAGTCTGTGCCAGGAACTGAGGTGTGGACTTCACAAAAATGAAACAGACCTGACAGTTGCCCCTGATGAGCCCTCATTGAATAGCGAAAGTAAGACACATACACAAATTGCTTTAGTAAAAGAGAGACCTTGGACATGGCCGACAGAAACCTAGACAAATCCTGGCAAATCGGGATGGAGCAGAGCGGGAAGGAGGCTCCTAGGTCAAATCAGAAATCTACAGAGTCATTAGAATCCCTCTCACTAGATATGGATTTGCTTTCAGTTATAAAAATAATACTAATAATCCCTTGAAAGCCATATTTTCTAAGCCATAAGCATTTGTACAAATGCTATGTTCTTTGACAGATGCAGTGGATTTTTCATGGGTATCCATATTTTAACTATTGTTTTCCACATCGGAGTTTCAAAAATGAACTACTTTGGTTCACCAAATACCTTTCCCTAAAGCAAAAGGCAAAGAGACAAGTTCATAAGAAAGTGAAACATCTTAAATACGTCTAAACTTCCATCCAGAGAGCAGTAGTTTCTATGAAATCATTATCTTCTCCCTTTTGTCAAAGAAAGGAAATTGTTCTGGTTCATCATGTGACAAGATGGGTACTCCCCCTCATTGACTTACTGAGCTCATGTTAACCAGCAAAGCGCCATAATTCACAGAAGGGAGGCAGTGACTGCTGCCGCCAGACAATGGGGGGAGGAGGAGGGGTGTCAGCATAACGGCTGTGGTCCCGCCAGCCTCTGGGAATAATTAGCAGAACAATGGCCTTTGAAACCCACGCGGTTTCCTTCCTGTGGCAGTTGTGCTCCAAACTGCAATCCAGCCCATCTCTTGCAGAGGGTGAACGGAGAGGCCTGGAGATGCATTCTCAGGAAACTAGCAGCAAGTAAAAGGATAGAACTCTTTAAAGTGGAGATTGATGGAAGGAATTCTGGCAAGTTTTTGTGGCAAGGCCTGGCTGACAGGAGGCCTGGTTTTCTCTCAGACATCACCTTATACCTGTGCTCTCCTCCACTGGCTTCAGAATCCGGGTTGCTTCGGTAGAAGTCAGTTCACTGCCAGGTCCTTCTCCCCTGAATGTCAAGTACAATTTAGAGTTAGGCCTTCCCAGCAGCATAAGAGGTTTGCTCGGAAGAATGAATCAAGACACACTTGGCCTATTTATAACTTTCCAGACTTTCCACAAGGACACGTGCACACATTTTCTCAAGTGGCGCAGATGTCAGAAAGTTTATTTTGAAAGAGCTTTAGCTCGCTATGCTGACTTTGTTCCCATCTTATTGTTTAGAATTAATGGAAAATATGGGGTCTCGACCAAATCTACTCAAACATAGCCATGTATAAATAAGCAAATCCTTTTTATGTTTAATAACAGAAAATGGATGATTCATCAAATTGTTTTAAATATTATAAATGTTTAGGTCACTAAGAGCTTCAAAGGGCTCCAAGAGTCCACCCTCTCCACTTTTTTTTGCCTCTTCACTTTTATGACCTTATTGAATGTGGCTTTAGGGACATTGATTCCTGCAGGGTTTTTTTGCCCTATATAATGCAACAATCACAATGGTGATGTTGGGATATATAATGATTTATTATGAGAAAGTATTTTATCAAAGGATTACTTTGTTGCAAAGCAGTGGGGATGCAACACGGAAGTAGGTCATTAGTATATTTTTTTGTAAATAATAGAGTTAACACAGTTGAATGCCTACCATTTTCCAGGCAATGTTCTAAGTTTTAATTTGTTTAAGCTCCACAACACTATAAGATAACTCTGATTGGCATACCCCGTTTAAAGATAGTGAAACTGAGGCTCAGGAAGGTTAAGTAACTCAGCCACAGTCACAAGTAGAAAGAGACAGAGCTGGAACACAAGACCAAATAGTCCAGTTCTATAATCTCTGCTCCTAACCACTATGCCTTACTTGAGAAAGGGTCTCTGCCTGCCTTATTCATCCAGCAAATGCTCAGGAAGCATTTATTAAGCACTTACTATGTGCCAAGCATTGTACCAGGTCTCTGAAACACCGTGGTCAATATAATGACACCGACCCCCAAGGAGTTCATTCCAGTAAGAGAGACAAGATAAATAAAAGAGCGATTATAATACCTCTTCACCTTCAAATGCAATCAAGTTCAAGCAATTCCAAGCAGATCTAAATCAATATCATTTTTAAAACTTGAGTAAATTACATATGCAAAGATATATTGTTAGTCGTCCATGGGGTGTACCTGACTACCTGTCCATAATGAATTAATGAGCCCAGAAAACAAGCTAGGCGAGTGCTCTGGGGCCTTTTCTACTGCAGGAAGGATTATGTGAAAACACGCTGGAATGCAGCATGGAGGTTAAGACAGTGGAGGAAGAAGGTATTACAGAATCTCCCTCTCATAAAACTCAACAAAATCATGGACTGTAGATGAGCCTACCCCTGTTATTTCTAACTTAAGCGTTAAAAACAAACAAACAAACAAACAAACTCAGGCTCTGATTTGTAAAGGGAAATCAGGGATGTGGATGGATGTTATAAGAAATTATAAACATGTTCTATTTCTCACCATCACCAAACACCTCCTTTCACTCATCTATCCCTACAAAAGTGAGTCCTTCTGCTCTGGGTATCCAATTTGGCTCCTCCTGATATAGGTTACACCCCAAATTGTTGCTGATGCCAAATTGTCAATTGTCCTTTTATGATGTCTCCTTGAAACAGGCCATGTAATTATATAATTGCATCGCAGCTAATCTGGTTTATTGAGAGGCCTCTGGACAGGGCTGTTTGGCTGATCACTCTCCTGGATGATGTGTCTCCTAGGAGACTTCTCATACACATTTGTAATAAATAAATAGAGAGGGGGACCAGCTCCTCCGCCCTGTATTTTGTAGATTGTTTTAACTAAGGAAAGTCTGGGGAAAGGGCGTGCGCGCTTGGCCGGATTTCTCTAAAGACGTCACAAGTCACAAGTAAGCAATTGCTAAAGGTTGTTGAGAGCCAGCAGATGGAGCAGATAAGAAGGCCCCATCAGCTTTTAGGCCAGTTGTGATTCCATCCTGAATTGCAAACCTGGTTATCTTATCTTAGAAAAAATCCAGGCCCTCCTCTCCCTGCACATACTGGAAATGGCAGGGCAGGGCTTAGGCTTATCAGTAACACATTTATTTTTCCTTGAGCCCATGAAGCCTGATGTCTGCTGCAAGCAAAATATGATGAAAAGGCTCAGCTGCCTGATTGCAGAAGTATTCTCTGTTCTTTAAAGTTCATCTCTTGAGACTACATTCTGCTCTTGAATGTGCCAGGCCCTTCCAAACACGGGATCTTGCTCACATCTACCTGAAGCCATAAGAACAGAAACCTCCTCACTTTTTCTTGGAGAGCAGAAGGGATATGTTTGCTATTTGTCCTTATTTGAGCTGCTTCCTGCAATGGCATTTTTGAGTTTGTTTCTCAGGCCAACAACAGTAGACAGAGAAAATTCATTTGTGGAAACTCTGTCTGGCTTGGGGCTGTTGCTTGTGTTTTTTAAAAACAATTGAGTTATTCTATTACCATTCTGTTTGGTAGCCACCCAACATTTGGCATGCTTCCCCCTTGAGTGACAGACATATCTCTTTTAATAGCCATTTTAGAATTTGTTATAAAACTTGATGTTTAGGGTACAGGATGGGAAGAAGATAGAAACTGTCAATTCTTGATAGGGTCTTCTACACAATTTATGGGGCTCAGTGCAAAATGAAAATGTGTGACCCCTTCTTCAAAAATTCAGATTTTCAAGAAAAAAAATAGCATGAAACCAAGCACAGAGTCCTTCTAAGTGTGGGGCCCCGTGTGACTAAACAAATCACATGTCTATGAGGCCAGCTCTGATTCTGGATTATTCATAGGCAACTTGAAGGTTATCCAGGCTCTGTGTTTTCTCTCATGCACTTTCCTGCTTGCTGGCTTGGGACAAAGTTGTGGATTGGAAAAATAAGTAATATAAAATGAAATTCATTGATTTGGCTAAAGGGATTTGTTCAGGGACAGGTGGAGATACTAAACAGTGAGAGACTTCTCCATTGTCTGATTATTTCACTTGTCCTTATTGTGAAATAGTGTGATGGAATGGAAGAATACCACTAAAATGAAATTCAGATCCTCAAAACTTTAAATATAGAATTACTGTATGACCCACCAATTTCACACTTAGGTGCATACCCAGAAGATTTGAAAATGGGCTCAAACAGCTACTTATACAGCAATGCTCATAGCAGCACTGTTCATAATAACCAAAATGTGAGAATGACCCATGTCCATTAATGAATGAATGGATAAACAAATCATGGTATATACATATGATGGACTATTATTCAGCCATGAAAAGGAGTAAAGTGCTAACAGATGCTACAACATGGATAAACCTCAAAACCGTTATGCTAAGTGAAAGAAGGCAGTCATAAAGATCACCAATTGTGTGATTCTATTTATATGAAAGTTCTAGAATAGGCGAATCCAGAGAGACAGAAAACAGAGCGGCATTTCCAGGGGAGAATGGGAGAACGGAAAGTAAATGCTAAAGTAGTAAGGGTTTCCTTTTGGGATTTTGGAAACTAGATCGATATGATGTCTGCACAACATTGTGAATGTATTAAACACCCCTGGATTGTTCATTTTTAAATTTTATGCTATGTAAATGTTACCTCCGTTTTTCATTCTACCATAGGAAGCCAAGGGAGCAATTCCGCTCAGTGTAGATTTGAAGAGGGAGAAGGCCCAGAGCTTTAAAGCTGTTGTCCCCAGCTACCCCATCAGCGTGTCTGAAATCAGGACCATTAGAATCACTCCAGAAAAACCCTGCTTCACTGCAAATATGTTACCAAGAAAGTATGACACATCTGTACCCTGATGCCCCCTGAACGTTTCTTTGTGGATGACTTTGTAAAGCCATCTAAAAGGGCTCATCTGGAACAGAAAAGGAGAGTCGAGGAAACAAAGTCCAAGGGCTGAAAGTTGGGGGCTTTGGCTTCCTGGTCTCTGCTTGGTTACCTTGGAAGTGTCACCTCTGGTCTCTAGATCCCTGTATGCTTACCAGCAAAATGAGGGAGCTGGAGCAGATGTTCCTTACAGTGTGCTTTACAGCTCCTGACTGTGTTCATCAGATTGGAGTGCAGAAGGGACCTGCAGAGGCTCAAGGGTGGGGAGAGGAACCAGGATGCTGGACCAGTCCAGAAATAAGAAGCAAAGCAGGAAGACTTAGGAGATTCACGCCTGGGGCCCATAAGGAAGGAAGGGGTGAGAAAAGACAAGAGAATTGAGGGCCTGAGAGCAAACTTAGCCCATTTCATGATTTGTCTATATAGGAGAGACTTATTTTCCAAGTTCTACAGAACATGGTCTATTTATAAGAGGTGTGAGGCATGAAGTAATAACATATAATAGATAAACTATCCATCATAATGTAGGAGTATTTTCATTGGTATTACAGAAATTCAAAAATGAAAAGGCAACTAAGTCAGTTGAAAAACAGACATCGGTAGTATTGACCCTGGCCACATAAAGTGTCATCTGTGGACCAGCAACACAACATCCCCTGGGAGCTGGTGAGAAATGCAGAGTTTCAGGCCCCACCCTGACCTACAGAATCAGAATCCGTATCTTAACAAGCTCTAGAAATGCACATGAAAGTGTGAGCAGCACTGTCTACACCATATATCTGAAGATGTTAGAACAGTATACCACATTTATTTACTCTCATATGCTCAGCCCTTAGCACATCCTCGTGCAGAATTTACACCAATTGAAAAGGACCTGGTATCTCAGTGAACAGAGAGGAATCTGAAATGGTATGCATGTGTTGGGGAAGTTATGAAGTTGGCCACAGGTGTGAATCAGTGTAAATTGAGATCAGATGCTCCAGCTTCGAGCAAATGGGATCTCTTGGGCCGTGTTAGCTGCTCTTAGCAAGCCTTCCCAATCTAAGGAATCTTCTAGAACAGGGGCCAGCAGACTTTTTCTGTAAAGGTCCAGTTAGTAAACATTTTTGGCTTTGTGGGCACAGTCTCTGTGTTTGTCACAACTTCTCAACTCTGCCATTGTAATGTGAGAGCACCCAGAGACAATATGGAAATGATTGTGCCTGGCTGTGCCATAAGATAACTTTATTTGTGGACCTTGAGATTTGAATTTCATATGTCATGAATTATTCATCATCTTCTGATTTTTTTTCCAGTCAATCAAAAATATAAAAACCATTCTCAGTTCAGAGGCCATAAAAACACAGGCAGTGGGCTGGATGTGGGCCGTGGACCAGGGTTTGCTGACCCCTGTCCTATGAGGATGGCAGTCAGCCTGGGGAGAAATTACAGGGAAAAGAAGTATGGCATACTTCCTACTCAAATTTGGAGTGGAAGATGATGGGGGAGAGAAGCACACCATATTGTATTAAACTCCTCTTTCAAGTTTTGGACTGTGATGGGGAAACGCGGTATGTGGGTTCTGATTACAGACACAGCAGAGGACCAGCCACACTGTGGAATGCTTTGCAAAGTTCTGAGACTCTAAAGAGTTTATGTAAACGGGCTAGATTATAGAACAGCGATGTAAACACCCCAAATTCCTTTTCTTTTGAAGATACCATGTAAATTCAACTACTCTCAAGGAGACTTGGTATTTCATCATCTATTAAAATTATGTGCCTAAAGAGCTTAATTACGGGCACTCCATGATACTCTAGCTGCCAGCCCACTTGCCGCAAGAACTTCTAAATCCTGCTGACAGACACTAAAAGCCAGCACTGCTGGGAGGTTATTTTGCCTCAGTTAATTTCTTGATTAGCACCTCATTACAACCTGGCGATAAATTCAGAAGCTTATAAATAACTTTCCATAAACTTAAATTCTTTGTGTTTAGAAGATCTTCAAACATGCTTCATTTTCCATGGCAATTAAAAAAAAAAAAAACAAAAACTAAGGTCGCTTGTTATTAGGACTATTTATGGTATAAGAAATGCATAGAAATATAAAGAGATACCATCTCTGAAATCTTCTATCAGGAAAAGGAGTCTAAAATGTGATGGACACAAAGTTGATTGGCTTCTCTTACCTGGCTATAGACATTCCTTGGATAACTTGTTTCAGAACGCAAATCACAGGGGACACTTATTCCAAAGCTATTTTGGCCTTAAGGCTACACTTAAGATGTGGGCAACTTTCTTATATTATCTAAGACTTTTTTCTTCTCAACTACATGAATATTTGTAGTATAAACTGTCACAGAATGTATGGAAAATAATTTTACAATAGAGGACAGGAGTTTACAATATTCAAATTATTGGATATTATTATTTTATCCTTGGAATCTATTTTCTAGAGAGAATCTGAAATATAGGAAGAGACCAGGTAAGCCCAGATGTTTATCATAGCATTAACCCATATTAGAAAAACACTGGAAGCAATCTAAATTTAGAACAATTGAGATGATACGACTAAATTAGAATATTATCATGGTAGATTTTAGACAGTCATTGAAGTGTTTAGTAAGTAAATTACTTCAATTTGTAAGGTGATCGATCGCATAAGGTACTAAAATTTGAATGTAAATCTTCTAAATTATCAGATGAAAAACTCACATGTGCAAATATTTAAAAGTCAGAAAACATAACTTAAAATTACAGAAGACTAAACAATAGAGGTAAATGAAGTAAACACGATTTTATTTTTTTAAAAAACCTCTCAGATGGAATTAAAGAAACAACTTCTAACTCTCTGTCATATACAGAAGATGCATTTAAACCAATCACTCTGAAAGCAAAAGATAAGCAAATAAATGGAGTAAATGCAGAAGGGAAGGAAGAAAGGAAGGGAAAAAAAGGATTTATGGCATTAAGTACTTTCACAATGTCGTCTAGCCATCAACCATTATCCATTTCCTGAACTATTTCATCATCCAACTACTGCCTGGGCCCTGAGTCCACGTTGCATGATGATGTGTACATATCCTTTTGCTGTCTTCCTGCACGGCTGTGTTCTTGTTTGCCTGGGATATTCCCTTCCTCCCTTCGGGCTGGGAAAATGCATCTCTTCTCGTTCGTGAGCATTAGTCCCAATAACTTCTTTACAGTTTGAACCAAGAGGCCAAAACCATTCCTGGTAAACTGTGCTGACATGTAATGAGCCCGTGTTTGACTTCTAGACAGGCTTGTACTCACTCCTCCTCTGAAATGCAATTAAACATGAATCTGTGTGTGATATAAATATGCTACTGAACATTGATAAAGGAGTTTCATTCTCCCCTTGTGTCCTATAGTTGTTAATTCCTGAAAGCAACACAATATATTCGGTTTAAAAGTCAAAAGCTTACAGTATTACTGACGGGATAATGCACTCCTTTTGTTCTGTTCATGAATAAGTATTTTGATGTCCTCTTTTTCCTAGCATGCATAATAAATCAAAAGCAAATAACTGTGTGCTAATTTTAGCTCTACATTTTTCAGTTAATGATTTCTATCTGGTTTTATTAGCTATAACGGCAATCTATTTCTGCCTTAACAATTCAATAAGAGAGAGCCAAATAAAATACAAGATGGATTATGTAACGACTGGGTTTTATAGCCTTCAAAGATTTCTCATTGTCCCCTGCCCCTCTCTAGCACACTGAGTCTCACAGGCCTCCTCTTTCATTCCCAGAGGACACATGGCCTTTCATGCCTCGGGTCTATGTTTCTGTGCTCTCAACTCACTTCATCATTTTTCTTCAGCTTTATTGAGATAGCATTGACATAGAGCGTTGTGTGAGTCTAAGGTGTACAACATGATGACCTGATACACGTACGTATATATTGCAAAAATTATCACCACAATAAGGTTAGCACCGTCATCACCTCTCATAATTTTTTTGTGTGGTGGTGAGAGCATTTAATATCTATTCTCTTCACTAATTTCCAGTATATAACACAATATTATTAAGTATAGTCATTATGTTGTACATTACATCTCCAGAAATTATTCATCTTATAACTGAAAGTTTGTCCCCTTTGACCAACATCTCCCCGTGTTTCTCGTTCCCTCAGCCCCCACCATTCTACTCTCTTTCTATGAGTTTGGCTTTGTTAGATTTCACGTATAAGTGAGATCAGATGGTACTTGTCTTTCTCTGACTTAGTTTACTTAGCATAATGCCCTCAATTAAGCTATAATTCACAAACTATACAATTCAGTCTTTAAAAGTGTACAGTTCAGTGATTGTTAGCATATTCACAGCGATGTACAACCATCACGACAATCAACTTTAAAATATTTTCATCGCCCCAAAAGGAAACTTGATACGAATTAGTAGTTACCCCTCATTCATCCAGGACCCTAGGTCTTGGGTCTACTAGTCTACTCTCTGTCTCTATGCATTTGCCTATTTTGGACATTTCATATAAATAGAATCATACAATATATGGCCTTCTGTGACAGGCTTCTTTCACTGAACATGATATTTTCAAGATACATCCATGTTCAGCCATGTAGCATCAGAACTTCATGTTTATGGTTGAATCACCTTCCATTGCATAGATAAACCACATTTTGTTTATTTATTCATCGATAGATATTTGGGCTGTTTCTATTTCTTGGCTATTATCAACAAGGCTGCTATTGATATTTGTTTACAAGTTTTAGTACAGACAAATCTTTTCATTTCTCTTGAGCAGATACTTAGGAGAGGACTCGTTGGTCATGTGTTAACTCTATGCTTAATATTTTCAGGAACTGTCAAACTGCTTTCCATAGTGGCTGTGCCCTTTACATTCCCAGTAATCAGCAGTGTGTGAGGGTTCCGTTTTCTCCCCATCCTCATCGTTATTTGTTATTGTCCGTCTTTTTGATTCTAGTGACCCTCTAGGTGTGAAGTAACACCTCC